>CM032402.1:6530507-6636594 GCA_019049475.1 Eueides isabella
GTGAGCAATAAAAAATTAACTAATGACTTAAGAACAACAAATTAGTCGCAAAAAAAATGTTTAAACAGAAAGCCCAAAAAAAAATAATAAAAAAAATTGATTGCGAAAATAATATAAAAACGATGCTCTAAAACTTATGGTGCGAATGGTAGCGGTTACCAAAAAATTAAAAAAATAAAAAGTGAATTTACGGAAAAGGACATTTCATCACCCACCGTTTTGGTGCGTCTTTACTTTCTACACCTAATTATTGATATTATTTCGTTATTTACCGATGAAAGATAAAATAGTTTTAATGCCACCGCAGTACGTTCATACGACTTTACTTACATCATGTTACCTCAAAATTATTACTGATACGACTTATCACGAACGTTGCTCTTACTTTACTGATTCTACTTACGCTACTGATCTACGTTACATACTGATTCTACTTATAATTACCGACTCTACTTACACTACTGGTTCTACTTACTACTATACCAGAGCGGGGAGTGACAATATCCTATATGTATTATCATCACCCCGTAGTGGGAATCGACCCAGAACCAGGTCGCGTTTCAGTCTGGCTTGTACGCCCCTGCGCCGCGACGGCCTCAAGTATAGATTTGAATTTTTTATTATATACTAAACAATTTCAAAACTGAGCACAAGGTCTAGCATTTTTCACCCTACTGTGTCTGCTTATTTTTAAAATATTTATTTATTTATTTTTTTGTTATTTTATTTGATTCTATGTACTGTTTTACATGTTATTTATGACTAGTACAGAGGACTAGTATTTTGTCACCCTACTTCTCTTAGTTTTTTTCTACACTTCAAACCGAAATAAGAAAACCATTATTATTCCCTCTAAGAAATAGAGAAGTGAAAATGCTAGTCTGCTCTGTAGAGTGTAGACATCTATTTTAGGTACATTACTAGCCTGTTCTGTTTCCATCGCAGAAAAAGGTGAGGCGGTGCACGCAGCATTTCGCTCTTTCTTGTAACTCGTGCCTGATATATCTTTTCGTGCCAGCTCCTCCGATTTGACCTGCCGAGATCGTCCTTTTCATCCTAGGTGAGGCAATAAAAAAATTAACTAATGACTTTAGAACAACAAATTAGTCGCAAAAAAAATGTTAAAAAAGCCAAAAAAAAAATAATAAGAAAAATAAATTGATTGCGAAAATAATAGTCAAAACGATGCTCAGAAACTTATGGTGGCGAAGTTGTAGCGGGTTACAAAAAATTAAAAAAATAAAAAAGTGAATTTAAGAAAAAGGACATTTCACCGGTTTTGGGGGGGCGTCTTTTACTTTCTAACATTACTTATTGATATTATTTCGTTATTTACCGATGAAAATATAAAATAGTTTAATGCACCGCAGTACTTTCATACGACCTTTACTCATATTTACCCTCAAAATTATTACTGATACTACTTACATATGCACTAACTTTGCTCTTACTTTACTGATTCTACTTACGCTACTGAATCTACGTAGCAATACTGATTCTACTTATAATTACCGACTCTACTTACACTACTGGTTCTACTTACTACTATACCAGAGCGGGGAGTGACAATATCCTATATGTATTATCATCACCCCGAGTGGGAATCGAACCCAGAACCAGTCGCGTTCAGTCTGGCTTGTACGCCCCTGCGCCGCGACGGCCTCAAGTATATATGTTGAATTTGTTTATTATATACTAAACAATTTCAAAACTGAGCACAAGGTCTAGCATTTTTCACCCTACTTTGTCTGCTTTTTTTTAAATATTTATTTATTTATTTATTTTTGTTATTTTATTGATTCTATGTACTGTTTTACATGTTATTTTTATGAACTAGTACAAGGACTAGTATTTTTCACCCTACTTTTCTTATTTTTTTCTACACGTCAAACGAAATACGAAAACCATTAATTATTCCTCTAAGAAATAGAGAAGTGAAAAATTCTAGTCTGCTCTGGTAGAGTGTAGACATCTTATTTTAGTACATTACTAGCCTGTTCTGTTTCATCGCAGAAAAAGGTGAGCAGTGCACGCAGCATTTTCGCTCTTTCTTGTAACTCGTGCCGTGATATATCATTTTTCGTCCAGCTCCTCCCATTTGACCTGCCGAATCGTCCTTTTCATCCTAGGTGAGCAATAAAAAAATTAACTAATGACTTTAAGAACAACAAATTAGACGCAAAAAAAATGTTAAAAAGCCAAAAAAAAAATAATAAAAATAAATTGATTGCGAAAATAATATCAAAACGATGCTCAGAAACTTATGGTGGCGAATTGTAGCGGGTTACAAAAAATTAAAAAAAATAAAAAAGTGTATTTAAGAAAAGGACATATCACTGTTTTTGTGCGTCTTTTACTTTCTAACATTACTTATTGATATTATTTCGTTATTTACCGATGAAAATATAAAATATTTTAATGCACCGCAGTACTTTCATACGACTTTACTCATATTTTACCTCAAAATTAATTACTGATACTACTTATGCACTAACTTTGCTCTTACTTTACTGATTCTACTTACCGCTACTGATTCTACTTACAATACTGATTCTACTTATAATTACCGACTCTACTTACACTACTGGTTCTACTTACTACTATACCAGAGCGGGGAGTGACAATATCCTATATGTATTATCATCACCCCGAGTGGGAATCGAACCCAGAACCAGTCGCGTTTCAGTCTGGCTTGTACGCCCCTGCGCCGCGACGGCCTCAAGTATATATGTTGAATTGTTTATTATATACTAAACAATTTCAAAACTGAGCACAAGGTCTAGCATTTTTCACCCTACTTTGTCTGCTTTTTTTTAAATATTATTTATTTATTTATTTTTGTTATTTTATTTGATTCTATGTACTGTTTTACATGTTATTTTTATGAACTAGTACAAGGACTAGTATTTTTCACCCTACTTCTCTTATTTTTTTTCTACACGTCAAACGAAATACGAAAACCATTAATTAATTCCTCTAAGAAATAGAGAAGTGAAAAATTCTAGTCTGCTCTGGTAGAGTGTAGACATCTTATTTTAGTACATTACTAGCCTGTTCTGTTTCATCGCAGAAAAAGGTGAGCGGTGCACGCAGCATTTTCGCTCTTTCTTGTAACTCGTGCCTGATATATCATTTTTCGTCCAGCTCCTCCGATTTGACCTGCCGAATCGTCCTTTTCATCTTAGGTGAGCAATAAAAAAATTAACTAATGACTTTAAGAACAACAAATTAGACGCAAAAAAAAATGTTAAAAAGCCAAAAAAAAATAATAAAAATAAATTGATTGCGAAAATAATATCAAAACGATTGCTCAGAAACTTATGGTGGCGAATTGTAGCGGGTTACAAAAAATTAAAAAAATAAAAAAGTGAATTTAAGAAAAGGACATTTCACCGTTTTTGTGCGTCTTTTACTTTCTAACATTACTTATTGATATTATTTTCGTTATTTACCGATGAAAATATAAAATATTTTAATGCACCGCAGTACTTTCATACGACTTTACTCATATTTTACCTCAAAATTAATTACTGATACTACTTATGCACTAACTTTGCTCTTACTTTACTGATTCTACTTACGCTACTGAATCTACTTACAATACTGATTCTACTTATAATTACCGACTCTACTTACACTACTGGTTCTACTTACTACTATACCAGAGCGGGGAGTGACAATATCCTATATGTATTATCATCACCCCGAGTGGGAATCGAACCCAGAACCAGTCGCGTTTCAGTCTGGCTTGTACGCCCCTGCGCCGCGACGGCCTCAAGTATATATGTTGAATTTGTTTATTATATACTAAACAATTTCAAAACTGAGCACAAGGTCTAGCATTTTTCACCCTACTTTGTCTGCTTTTTTTTAAATATTTATTTATTTATTTATTTTTGTTATTTTATTTGATTCTATGTACTGTTTTACATGTTATTTTTATGAACTAGTACAAGGACTAGTATTTTTCACCCTACTTTTCTTATTTTTTTCTACACGTCAAACGAAATACGAAAACCATTAATTAATTCCTCTAAGAAATAGAGAAGTGAAAAATTCTAGTCTGCTCTGGTAGAGTGTAGACATCTTATTTTAGTACATTACTAGCCTGTTCTGTTTCATCGCAGAAAAAGGTGAGCGGTGCACGCAGCATTTTCGCTCTTTCTTGTAACTCGTGCCTGATATATCATTTTTCGTCCAGCTCCTCCGATTTGACCTGCCGAATCGTCCTTTTCATCCTAGGTGAGCAATGAAAAAAATTAACTAATGACTTTAAGAACAACAAATTAGACGCAAAAAAAATGTTAAAAAGCCAAAAAAAAATAATAAAAATAAATTGATTGCGAAAATAATATCAAAACGATGCTCAGAAACTTATGGTGGCGAATTGTAGCGGGTTACAAAAAATTAAAAAAATAAAAAAGTGAATTTAAGAAAAGGACATTTCACCGTTTTTGTGCGTCTTTTACTTTCTAACATTACTTATTGATATTATTTCGTCATTTACCGATGAAAATATAAAATATTTTAATGCACCGCAGTACTTTCATACGACTTTACTCATATTTTACCTCAAAATTAATTACTGATACTACTTACATATGCACTAACTTTGCTCTTACTTTACTGATTCTACTTACGCTACTGAATCTACTTACAATACTGATTCTACTTATAATTACCGACTCTACTTACACTACTGGTTCTACTTACTACTATACCAGAGCGGGGAGTGACAATATCCTATATGTATTATCATCACCCCGAGTGGGAATCGAACCCAGAACCAGTCGCGTTTCAGTCTGGCTTGTACGCCCCTGCGCCGCGACGGCCTCAAGTATATATGTTGAATTTGTTTATTATATACTAAACAATTTCAAAACTGAGCACAAGGTCTAGCATTTTTCACCCTACTTTGTCTGCTTTTTTTAAAATATTTATTTATTTATTTATTTTTGTTATTTTATTTGATTCTATGTACTGTTTTACATGTTATTTTTATGAACTAGTACAAGGACTAGTATTTTCACCCTACTTCTCTTATTTTTTTCTACACGTCAAACGAAATACGAAAACCATTAATTAATTCCTCTAAGAAATAGAGAAGTGAAAAATTCTAGTCTGCTCTGGTAGAGTGTAGACATCTTATTTTAGTACATTACTAGCCTGTTCTGTTTCATCGCAGAAAAAAGGTGAGCGGTGCACGCAGCATTTTCGCTCTTTCTTGTAACTCGTGTCTGATATATCATTTTTCGTCCAGCTCCTCCGATTTGACCTGCCGAATCGTCCTTTTCATCCTAGGTGAGCAATAAAAAAATTAACTAATGACTTTAAGAACAACAAATTAGACGCAAAAAAAAATGTTAAAAAGCCAAAAAAAAATAATAAAAATAAATTGATTGCGAAAATAATATCAAAACGATGCTCAGAAAATCATGGTGGCGAATTGTAGCGGGTTACAAAAAATTAAAAAAATAAAAAGTGAATTTAAGAAAAGGACATTTCACCGTTTTTGTGCGTCTTTTACTTTCTATAACATTACTTATTGATATTATTTCGTTATTTACCGATGAAAATATAAAATATTTTAATGCACCGCAGTACTTTCATACGACTTTACTCATATTTTACCTCAAAATTAATTACTGATACTACTTACATATGCACTAACTTTGCTCTTACTTTACTGATTCTACTTACGCTACTGAATCTACTTACAATACTGATTCTACTTATAATTACCGACTCTACTTACACTACTGGTTCTACTTACTACTATACCAGAGCGGGGAGTGACAATATCCTATATGTATTATCATCACCCCGAGTGGGAATCGAACCCAGAACCAGTCGCGTTTCAGTCTGGCTTGTACGCCCCTGCGCCGCGACGGCCTCAAGTATATATGTTGAATTTGTTTATTATATACTAAACAATTTCAAAACTGAGCACAAGGTCTAGCATTTTTCACCCTACTTTGTCTGCTTTTTTTAAAATATTTATTTATATATTTATTTTTGTTATTTTATTTGATTCTATGTACTGTTTTACATGTTATTTTTATGAACTAGTACAAGGACTAGTATTTTTCACCCTACTTCTCTTATTTTTTCTACACGTCAAACGAAATACGAAAACCATTAATTAATTCCTCTAAGAAATAGAGAAGTGAAAAATTCTAGTCTGCTCTGGTAGAGTGTAGACATCTTATTTTAGTACATTACTAGCCTGTTCTGTTTCATCGCAGAAAAAGGTGAGCAGTGCACGCAGCATTTTCGCTCTTTCTTGTAACTCGTGCCTGATATATCATTTTTCGTCCAGCTCCTCCGATTTGACCTGCCGAATCGTCCTTTTCATCCTAGGTGAGCAATAAAAAAATTAACTAATGACTTTAAGAACAACAAATTAGTCGCAAAAAAAATGTTAAAAAGCCAAAAAAAAATAATAAAAATAAATTGATTGCGAAAATAATATCAAAACGATGCTCAGAAACTTATGGTGGCGAATTGTAGCGGGTTACAAAAAATTAAAAAAATAAAAAAGTGAATTTAAGAAAAGGACATTTCACCGTTTTTGTGCGTCTTTTACTTTCTAACATTACTTATTGATATTATTTCGTTATTTACCGATGAAAATATAAAATATTTTAATGCACCGCAGTACTTTCATACGACTTTACTCATATTTTACCTCAAAATTAATTACTGATACTACTTACATATGCACTAACTTTGCTCTTACTTTACTGATTCTACTTACGCTACTGAATCTACTTACAATACTGATTCTACTTATAATTACCGACTCTACTTACACTACTGGTTCTACTTACTACTATACCAGAGCGGGGAGTGACAATATCCTATATGTATTATCATCACCCCGAGTGGGAATCGAACCCAGAACCAGTCGCGTTTCAGTCTGGCTTGTACGCCCCTGCGCCGCGACGGCCTCAAGTATATATGTTGAATTTGTTTATTATATACTAAACAATTTCAAAACTGAGCACAAGGTCTAGCATTTTTCACCCTACTTTGTCTGCTTTTTTTAAAATATTTATTTATTTATTTATTTTTGTTATTTTATTTGATTCTATGTACTGTTTTACATGTTATTTTTATGAACTAGTACAAGGACTAGTATTTTTCACCCTACTTCTCTTATTTTTTTCTACACGTCAAACGAAATACGAAAACCATTAATTAATTCCTCTAAGAAATAGAGAAGTGAAAAATTCTAGTCTGCTCTGGTAGAGTGTAGACATCTTATTTTAGTACATTACTAGCCTGTTCTGTTTCATCGCAGAAAAAGGTGAGCAGTGCACGCAGCATTTTCGCTCTTTCTTGTAACTCGTGCCGTGATATATCATTTTTCGTCCAGCTCCTCCGATTTGACCTGCCGAATCGTCCTTTTCATCCTAGGTGAGCAATAAAAAAATTAACTAATGACTTTAAGAACAACAAATTAGACGCAAAAAAATGTTAAAAAGCCAAAAAAAAATAATAAAAATAAATTGATTGCGAAAATAATATCAAAACGATGCTCAGAAACTTATGGTGGCGAATTGTAGCGGGTTACAAAAAATAAAAAAAATAAAAAAGTGAATTTAAGAAAAGGACATTTCACCGTTTTTGTGCGTCTTTTACTTTCTAACATTACTTATTGATATTATTTATTTTTTTACCGATGAAAATATAAAATATTTTAATGCACCGCAGTACTTTCATACGACTTTACTCATATTTTACCTCAAAATTAATTACTGATACTACTTATGCACTAACTTTGCTCTTACTTTACTGATTCTACTTACGCTACTGAATCTACTTACAATACTGATTCTACTTATAATTACGACTCTACTTACACTACTGGTTCAACTTACTACTATACCAGAGCGGGGAGTGACAATATCCTATATGTATTATCATCACCCCGAGTGGGAATCGAACCCAAAATCAGTCGCGTTTCAGTCTGGCTTGTACGCCCCTGCGCCGCGACGGTCAAGTATATATGTTGAATTTGTTTATTATATACTAAACAATTTCAAAACTGAGCACAAGGTCTAGCATTTTTCACCCTACTTTGTCTGCTTTTTTTAAAATATTTATTTATTTATTTATTTATTTATTTTTGTTATTTTATTTAATTCTATGTACTGTTTTACATGTTATTTTTTTGAACTAGTACAAGGACTAGTATTTTTCACCCTACTTCTCTTATTTTTTTCTACACGTCAAACGAAATACGAAAACCATTAATTAATTCCTCTAAGAAATAAAGAAGTGAAAAATTCTAGTCTGCTCTGGTAGAGTGTAGACATCTTATTTTAGTACATTACTAGCCTGTTCTGTTTCATCGCAGAAAAAGGTGAGCAGTGCACGCAGCATTTCCGCTCTTTCTTGTAACTCGTGCCTGATATATCATTTTTCGTCCAGCTCCTCCGATTTGACCTGCCGAATCGTACTTTTCATCCTAGGTGAGCAATAAAAAATTAACTAATGACTTTAAGAACAACAAATTAGTCGAAAAAAAAAATGTTAAAAAGCCAAAAAAAAATAATAAAAATAAATTGATTGCGAAAATAATATCAAAACGATGCTCAGAAACTTATGGTGGCGAATTGTATCGGGTTACAAAAAATTAAAAAAATAAAAAAGTGAATTTAAGAAAAGGACATTTCACCGTTTTTGTGCGTCTTTTACTTTCTAACATTACTTATTGATATTATTTCGTCATTTCCCGATGAAAATATAAAATATTTTAATGCACCGCAGTACTTTCGTACGACTTTACTCATATTTTACCTCAAAATTAATTACTGATACTAATTATGCACTAACTTTGCTCTTACTTTACTGATTCTACTTACGCTACTGAATCTACTTACAATACTGAATCTACTTACAATACTGAATCTACTTACAATACTGGTTCTACTCACTACTATACCAGAGCGGGGAGTGACAATATCCTATATGTATTATCATCACCCCGAGTGGGAATCGAACCCAGAACCAGTCGCGTTTCAGTCTGGCTTGTACGCCCCTGCGCCGCGACGGCCTCAAGTATATATGTTGAATTTGTTTATTATATACTAAACAATTTCAAAACTGAGCACAAGGTCTAGCATTTTTCACCCTACTTTGTCTGCTTTTTTTAAAATATTTATTTATTTATTTATTTTTGTTATTTTATTTGATTCTATGTACTGTTTTACATGTTATTTTTATGAACTAGTACAAGGACTAGTATTTTTCACCCTACTTTTCTTATTTTTTTCTACACGTCAAACGAAATACGAAAACCATTAATTAATTCCTCTAAGAAATAAAGAAGTGAAAAATTCTAGTCTGCTCTGGTAGAGTGTAGACATCTTATTTTAGTACATTACTATCCTATTCTGTTTCATCGCAGAAAAAGGTGAGCAGTGCACGCAGCATTTTCGCTCTTTCTTGTAACTCGTGCCGTGATATATCATTTTTCGTCCAGCTCCTCCGATTTGACCTGCCGAATCGTCCTTTTCATCCTAGGTGAGCAATAAAAAATTAACTAATTACTTTTAGAACAACAAATTAGTCTCAAAAAAAATGTTAAAAAGCCAAAAAAAATAGTAAAAATAAATTGATTGCGAAAATAATATCAAAACGATGCTCAGAAACTTATGGTGGCGAATTGTAGCGGGTTACAAAAAATTAAAAAAATAAAAAAGTGAATTTAAGAAAAGGACATTTCACCGTTTTTGTGCGTCTTTTACTTTCTAACATTACTTATTGATATTATTTCGTCATTTACCGATGAAAATATAAAATATTTTAATGCACCGCAGTACTTTCATACGAGTTTACTCATATTTACCTCAAAATTAATTACTGATACTACTTATGCACTAACTTTGCTCTTACTTTACTGATTCTACTTACAATACTGAATCTACTTACAATACTGATTCTACTTATAATTACGACTCTACTTACACTACTGGTTCTACTTACTACTATACCAGAGCGGGGAGTGACAATATCCTATATGTATTATCATCACCCCGAGTGGGAATCGAACCCAGAACCAGTCGCGTTTCAGTCTGGCTTGTACGACCCTGCGACGCGACGGCCTTAAGTATATATGTTGAATTTGCTTATTATATACTAAACAATTTCAAAACTGAGCACAAGGTCTAGCATTTTTCACCCTACTTTGTCTGCTTTTTTTTAAATATTTATTTATTTATTTATTTTTGTTATTTTATTTGATTCTATGTACTGTTTTACATGTTATTTTTATGAACTAGTACAAGGACTAGTATTTTTCACCCTACTTTTCTTATTTTTTTCTACACGTCAAACGAAATACGAAAACCATTAATTAATTCCTCTAAGAAATAAAGAAGTGAAAAATTCTAGTCTGCTCTGGTAGAGTGTAGACATCTTATTTTAGTACATTACTATCCTATTCTGTTTCATCGCAGAAAAAGGTGAGCAGTGCACGCAGTATTTTCGCTCTTTCTTGTAACTCGTGCCTGATATATCATTTTTCGTCCAGCTCCTCCGATTTGACCTGCCGAATCGTCCTTTTCATCCTAGGTGAGCAATAAAAAAAATAACTAATGACTTTAAGAACAACAAATTAGACGCAAAAAAAATGTTAAAAGCCAAAAAAAATAGTAAAAATTAATTGATTGCGAAAATAATATCAAAACGATGCTCAGAAACTTATGGTGGCGAATTGTAGCGGGTTACAAAAAATAAAAAAAATAAAAAAGTGAATTTAAGAAAAGGACATTTCACCGTTTTTGTGCGTCTTTTACTTTCTAACATTACTTATTGATATTATTTCGTCATTTACCGATGAAAATATAAAATATTTTAATGCACCGCAGTACTTTCATACGACTTTACTCATATTTTACCTCAAAATTAATTACTGATACTACTTATGCACTAACTTTGCTCTTACTTTACTGATTCTACTTACGCTACTGAATCTACTTACAATACTGATTCTACTTATAATTACCGACTCTACTTACACTACTGGTTCTACTTACTACTATACCAGAGCGGGGAGTGACAATATCCTATATGTATTATCATCACCCCGAGTGGGAATCGAACCCAGAACCAGTCGCGTTTCAGTCTGGCTTGTACGCCCCTGCGCCGCGATTTACTCATATTTTACCTCAAAATAATTTACTGATACTACTTATGCACTAACTTTGCTCTTACTTTACTGATTCTACTTACGCTACTGAATCTACTTACAATACTGATTCTACTTGCTCTACTTACTACTATACCAGAGCGGGGAGTGACAATATCCTATATGTATTATCATCACCCCGAGTGGGAATCGAACCCAGAACCAGTCGCGTTTCAGTCTGGCTTGTACTCCCCTGCGTCGCGACGGCCTCAAGTATATGTGTTGAATTTGTTTATTATATACTAAACAATTCCAAAACTGAGCACACGTGCACACGTGAATATAAGAAAAGGACATTTTTGTCATTTACCGATGAAAATATAAAATAAATAAACCAATACCGATGAAAATATAAAATAAATAAACCAATACCGATGAAAATATAAAATTAAGAAACCTTCTTTTTTTGTAAGAATGATATATTTTTTATATCTAATATTAGATAGTACTATTTTGTCGTTAAATTATTTCTATTCACTAAACAATAATATATTAATATAAAAAAAATATCGGTTTTGAGTTGTACATACATATATGGGTATTTCTACAATCTAAGGAAGAATGTCTAATTTCGGCCCGTAATTTTTAAGACATTCTGGTTACAAAATTCATTTTAATGACAAGAGTACAATGTCTTTAAGCTTATCCAAAGCGGAACAATAGATATTTGTATTGTATATTTGTATTTGTATTGTTTTTGACTTATGGCCATTTTAAGAAAATCAAGCCACAGGACTGACAGGACCTGAGAATGGTTACAGGAAACTGAGGAAAATAACAAAATAAACACTGGAACCAGTAATTTTATAAAGTATCTTTTCACTGCAAAAAAAATACTGCTACACAATTATTTACTATTCTTTATTTTTTACCTGTATGTTTCTTAGAGCCTAATTTATTTTTCAATGACGAGTTTATCTTCTTAGTGTAAGCCGCCATTTTAATCTTATAATGTTTTTATTTAATTACTTTTTCTTTTTTTGGTCGTCTGTTAGCAGTTTTTTTTACTTTTCTTTTTTGAGTTTCACTTTTTCTTTTATCTGAGATAGATCAGGCATGACAGTTAAAATCTGTGAGCCTTATAAATTTAGAGCAAGATCACTTACAAAGCTCATGTCATCAGAATGGTCACTTGATTCCGTTTGGTTTTGGTAGATGTCTTTAGAAATTTGGTGAGATTATGCAGGATATTCTAATAGACTAATCTGGTATATTTACACATAATACCTTTATCACAATCGAACGACATGTCAGCATTAAAGTCGCTGATGAGAAGAGATTTTTCAGCACAATTTTCACATTTTCTCTTCAAACATGTTTGGTTGAATCTGTCACAGCATACTCAGTTGAACAATGAACTTACATTTTCTTTAATTTCCTGGTTTCTTTTAAAACGCTGCTTCTGACTTTTTTCGGACTTATTTGTATTAAGCAGTATAGTATTGGACTAGGCGTTGGCAGTGGAGAATCATTTAAGTTCTCTTCAAGTTTTAAGTTCATTTTAAGTTTTGCTTGTTGAGCTTGTTCATGATCATAGAAATGAGGACTCATAAGTACATCGCTTAAACGAGAGGGTAGGACGTCTCTCTACGAGAACGGGGTATTTTCTCGAACAAAGCGTTCATCATATTTTTCATTTTTATTTTTGTAGTATCGGTTTGAATATTTCCTTAAATTTTTGCGGGCATGTCTTTTTCGCGAGTCGACATTTCAGATACTACTTTTTTTTTTAAGACTGTCTTAGATTTTTATATTTTTGCTTTCTTTTTCAGCTGCCAATCTCTGAGTATCATTTTTGATTTTTGCATATCTCATTTTATCCGTTATTCTTTTTTTTCTAATATTTCTCCTTTGGCTTGTTTCTTTTTGGTTTTGCTATTTTTTTTAAAACTTAAAATATAATGTTAACTATCTAACTGTTAACTGTAATTTAAATAAAATTTACACTTGAACATGTATTATTGAAATGATTTGTAAGTAACTCGTATAATAGTAAAAGTCGTAGTTTCTTATTTTCCATAGCCCTTTTTTGATTATACCTACTATAATCAAAAAAATTTTGATTATACCTACTATAATCAAAAAAAGGCTAGGGACAGTAAGATAAAATCAACTAAATATATGGTTTTATACTCGTGTTATAAATGCAACGTTTCAAAACGGTGCATGAATACTTTACTTAGACCAGTACTAGTTCACTGTATACAAAACTGTTTATGAAAGCTAATCAAATGACCTGTTTTATTAGTTAATTGTCACTTAATATTTGCAGGTGCACTTAAAATTGTAAATATTCTTAAACAAAAACGATATTTATGTCTTACTTTTTCAGGAACCTGGATAGCTCTCAGTATCCTGGGCCTTAATTGGACAGGATCCTGAGGAATTCTCTCTAATAATGAAAAAAACTTATTAATTTATAATATTAAATAAAAATTATGCTATGCTTAGCCTTTGTGCTGGAAATTTTCACTTCAAAACGCTAAAATTACTTATAATTTGTTTAATTTATATAGAGAAATTTCTTACCAGGATTCTGTGAACTGCACTGATTTCTGCACCACTTTAGCCGTTTACGGCACTGGGCTTGCTAAATGACGCACTATACAATAATTGTTTAATGACATTCATAGACTACATCGTACGTATGATCGAATCCCCTGAACAGCAACGTCGCACGACAGATAGCACAGCGAATATTGGCTCGTTTTACAGTAAACAGGATCCTGATATAAAAGCACGGGGACAAAATATAATTAAGATTTTCTAATTATATTTTGAGAAAAAAGGATAATAATGATTTTACCCAGCAAGTACAAATAATTAACTTATGATAATGTGTTTCATTTATGACTGTAATGTAAAAGTAAATAAATCACGATACATTTTTATCTAAAATTTGTTAGAAGGACATTGCAGGATCCTGAGAATTTAGGACTTTAAACAGTTATTTCGTTTAAAAAATAATTGTATATCTTAATCATTTTTAGTGACCAACTAGAAACAGTTGAAAATAACAGTATACCATACATAAATAATATTTAGAATAATTTTTTACATTATATTTTGCCAGAGATGCCGATAATTCCATAGTTAGTAGTAGCCTACCTACCCATATATATTTTACATTTATTACGATCATAAATAGTTAAAACGTTAATTTAGATAATAGATATGTAACATTATTTAAAAATCACATGTTTTTGAGCTTTCTAGTAAATTGTGTATTTATACATTCCTTTCTATTGCGAGATATTAAGTGTCAAATAAAATGTGTTCCAAATTTGACGAGATCTTAAAAAAAGAAAAAAAAGCATATTTAAGGTTCAGTATGTATATATGTAGCCACTACACATAGTAGAATATATGCAGATTCGATAGCTATTCTGTAAGTCTAGCCTAACGAAGTTAGACCAAATATAATGCTTCTAATAACATCCAAACCTAAATTGTAAATAGTCTTTTTTTATTCTTTCTAGCTTTACGCTGTACTCCGCACATGGCTGGGTAGGGAACCTCCTTTTCGCTGCCACTTTCCATCGAATTTGAGACATTGCGTGCTAAATGGCAGAACACAACGCCGCGTTTTTGCCTTGTCACCAGACGCTTTTACAGTCCATCGCTTGTTCCCCTGCGCCATGACTGGTCCCATAAATTAAAATTTTAATCGTTTTTTTTGTAATTTAAATTACTTTTAAGTTTTTATTTTCACTAATCTGAACTCAGTATAATAATTGAAGTTTTGAAATAGTCTTGATTTGTATCTTTAGTTTTCTGGTTTTCGCAAAATATAGTATTCAAACAGTATCTCGAAATAAAAAATGTTATGTCAACGCAAGTAACATTATAATTATATTATACAAATAATTCAATAAAATGTGATTTACTAACTTTTGTGTTTCTCCTCAAATATTAATCTTCTTAATCTTTAATAATATTAACCTTCTCTTCACTTTAATTTGTTCCGTAAAAACTCTCTGTTTCTTTTTTCATTATATCCAATTTTATTATAATGAATCAACTTCAAATCTTTCAGAGTATAAATAACGATAAAAGAACATTCTCGCATACAGAAGCTATGTTCAACTCTGAATCGAACAATAACAAATTTCTATATCACATATTCTTCTAAATATAAAATCATAACAATGTGCCAGTATTATATATTAGCACTGGTAAAATATCATACACTGGCTAGTAGCCTTATTATAGAACTTTATATATTAAAAAAAAAAAAAAATGTATTCGCTTTTGCATTTATAAGAATGAACATAACTTTTAGTGAGCAGAGCCAGATATTTAAAAAAAAGGAGTAAATTATTACAGTTCAACAAAAAATTAAACATAAATAATTATGTCCATTCTACTACAACGGATATTTAATGCCTATTATTTTTACTCTCTATAATCAAAAAAAGGGTCGTGTCCATAACTTTTTCTTTTTTAACTGCGTCGTCACAACTATTGTTTCTTCTGCAACCATAATACTTAGTTTATTTTACACTTTACATACACTCGAATATAAAAATCAAATATTAAGACTTAAATATGTACACTGCAATTCTTAAAAACCAATGTAAGGTGGTTTTTAACATTCCCAAAGCAAAGCTCAAAATTTGACGTCGCGGACTGTATCATAAATTATCAAACTATAAAAAAGATACAGTAATAAGCATTTATTAAAATATAATGAAGACTAAACATATTATTAGAAGACCTTGTAAATATTATGTATATTTATTCATTTATTTCATTTATTATATATTAATAAATAATATAAATAGTTTTCGCATCCTGCCATCCACCCTTAATAGACAATATTTACTAAATGAGAAGTAGTTGACTTTTGCTGTAACCTGATCAACAATTACTTCCTGCTTCAAATAAAATAAGAGAAAATAGCATGTTTTTACCGAAATAGATTTTCTAAACATTAATCACGTTGATATCAATCGTATGGGGCAGATAGGATTTTTATGTATTTTTTTAATTCCGTCGTAAATCTACGAATAAATCTTAATTAAAAAACCCAATGTAAAATTATATATTATAAGGAATGTTTAATAGTATATTCAGACAAAAAGCATTATATTAGAAATGTTTCGTGATAAAGAAGAATAATAAATTAAACTTAAAATTTTGATTTTCATTTGTAAAGTATGATTAACTTTGAAAAGTTTAATTTTATACAGTGTTGTATGTCCACTTTGTAAAGTAATTTACACAGACAATTTCCGAACGAAGGCTTAAAACAAACTTTCCTTTTGTCACTCGCTAAGAATGGCCCAGATTTAAATGGATAGAGGGCACGATTTAATTCATTCATCAAATTTATCGTTCTCTTTGCTTTACGAAACGACATTTTTTTTTTTCCAAACAAATAAGTTTAATAGAAAATACATTGAATATCTTTTTTAACAATTGAGGCTTCTGATATGTTTTTTTTATTATAAGACAATTGTATTATGTGTAAAAATCTCCAGTTTCAAGTGCCACTATTGACGATTCTAAACCTGTGTGGTTTCAATTCTCGGTGTATTGATTATATTATTTTAATTGGGGTGGGGTATGGGGTGGCACTAGCAAAAATACATTACTTTCCCTAGAACGTTCTCAAAGAGCCATATTGAAAGTTATGCTAGGAAAACCTAGACGATATAGTACGGTTTTACTCTACAGAGAGACTTCAATTCTATCAGTCCGGAAATTATTCATTATGTTGGTGGTACTTCGCAAGCATTGCAGCATTGTATTTAAGTGTAACAGTAAACGTGATAAATCCAGAGTCTGTGAAATTGAATATGTCAGAACGAAGTTCGCTCGCACCCAATACTTTGTGATCAGCAGCCACATTTACAACAAAGTTAATAAATTCATGTACATTTATCCATTACCTTTTATAAAATGCAAAAAAAAAAATTAAAAACTGGATCCAGAAGTTGACCTACATTGAAACTGAAAATTTTCTTTTTAACTGAATTTTTAACTTATACTAACAACATACACACACACACATGCTTACTCACACACACACATGTATACACACACACTCATGGGTTGGCATGCCCATTTAATTTGATGTGGTAATTTCACTCTCTTAGATTAGCAAGATTGATATACCTGATTGTTTTGTCGATATTAAATAACAGTTTAAGTAACATACATGTTCTTTTTTTAAAAAAAAAAAAAGGATCTGTTCTGATTTGCTTTTTTTTTTTTATTTTATTTTATTTTCTTTATATTGTGTAACTTACATAATTCTAATATTCAAAACGTCCTTAATAGTGTAAAGGGGTAAAGATGCTGGTGGCTGTGACACAGTTTATACTAGTACGGCTACCAACGCTCACCTCTTAATTATAGAGGAAATTTGTAACAACTTCTTACTTGGTAAATAAATAAATATTATTATTATTATTATTATTGTTCCTATATTCTATATTGTCCTATAAAACTGCACAGTTGTGGAGGGTCTCGTATCCAGATGCTGAAGATAGTATATTAGCATATATCGTACAGTTTCAAACAGTTCCCCAGAACACTCCCCGTGATAAATGCGGTAGAGAACGCCCAGCGAGAATAAAAACTCTTACTAAATACATACATATCAACATAAGTCGTTTTATTGTTTCCAAACCAAGAATATATTAAAGAAATCATGGTTATGTAAACCAAGTATTTATATTGTAATGAAAGTATTAAAAATGATATTAGTAGTTATTTTTAAGTACGCTACATTGTTAGGTACTATTTTTTTGTGAATAAAATTAACTATCACGTAGTTTACTCAGTCAAGTTTCTTGTTATTTAGCTTTAGTAGTCCTTTGTTACATATTACAGATTTGATTTTTATACTAACTCACTCACTCACATAGCTTCACGCTGTATCTCGCACGTGCAGGGCAGGCAGAGGGAACCTGGGAACCTAATATTAAGGATACTCCGTTCCCCACTCTCCGTCGAACCTGAGGCATGGTGTATTGAGTTACGGAACTCTACGCCGCGTTCACCTTGTACTAGAGCGAAAAAATGAAAACATTAAATATTTAAATTGAAAATATTAAATATTTCATTCCCTCGAGTGCGGATCGAACCCAGAACCTATCGTTTACAGTCACACTCTTGTGCCGCTGCGCCACTACAAGCCTCAACATAAAAATGCGTAACGCCTAAGACTGGATAGGCCAACTCGACGATCAGAATCAATCAGTCGATCGTGGCCCTAGGTCAGTCGATCACGGGTAAGGTAATAAATGGCTAGTTACCCTGCCTATTTCCGTCCCAAATGTTACGAAAATTATTGAAGTACTAGCAATCTTGCATCGGTCATCGAGAGCGACTCATGAAGTGTCCACAGGACACTTTAACCCGCTAAAAACATATAAACACTACTGCCAGCATCCGTAGTCCCCGCGAAACAAATGTGTCAAATTTCCCGGTGGCAAATTTCAAATTTGGCTTCAAAATTTTCTTCATTTTTTAATGTAGAAACCGGAATGATTTAGTCTCTTATATTGATTTAAGAATAATTTTGAAATCATTTCTGGTGTAATCATAATAATAAAATATAAATACTGAATAAAACAAATTAATACTTTATACTTTATTTTATTACATATTAATATTTCTAATAAAAAGTATTTCTGTATATTAATTTCATTAGATTGCAGAACATATATGTTTTACAATATCACTGTCAAAAAAGTTATATTTTTCAATATTGTTTGAAGGAATGTTCTATTTTGAAAGAAGCATTCCTGAAGTACTTTTCCAAGTGAATAAGATTAATGTTGTAATCGTTTCCTGTCCTTGGAAAATAGAGCCTGTAGAAAATAGAGTGAGTCCGACAAATAGAACACTACTTTGTTATAAAATTTGCTTGGAATAAAATTGACTATATAAAAGGGGAACACAAATAATATAATAAAACAAAAACACTGGTTTCTTGTTTAACGTTGTTGCAAACAAATAATTCTTCGGCCATTTGCAAATTGAAGTATTTGTACGGTGTGGTTCTTTGATTATGGGTTCCCAAGGGTGTCGGTTGAGCACATATCACTACCAAGCTAATGTCACGTTGTATGGAAAAGACACGAAGGAGGTTGTACAGTAAACTGAAATATTCTTTTGAAAGCTTTACCGCACATGTAAGGGGCGCCAATTAATCATGTGATGTTTTTTGAAGTATTTTTTACTTCCCCCTTACCTCTTGGTAATACGTGGTGAGGTTTAAGCTTATTAATTACTTACTTATATGTACACGTGATATATTACTACGCCCCCCGACCTCCTTGTGATATTCGAACCTCACGTGATTAATGGACGGCCCCTAAAGATAAGGATATGATTTAACCAAATTCCATTAACTATGGCTTGAAATTTTGTGTTGGTGTCAAAAAAGTGCAGTTTCTTCAAAAGAAGATCGGTACTATTAAGGTGTTTGGTTGTTGTACTTCCTACCTAATCCTCTGTCCGTCTATGCTGCTAACCCTTTATTCTGTACGCCTTATAAGTCTTTAATACCCTTTTGTCATTAAAAATCTTGGCCTGACCAAGGGAGCTGCTGACGCCACAAAGTTTCAAGCCATAGTAAATGAAAATTGGTTAAATCATATCCTTATCTACTTATCTTTACACTGGTGGGAAAGCTGTGTTAGTGCTGCATGCTGGGTACCAAAATTCAAAAATATATTACAATTTAAATGCCCCCGAATCCCGAATAAGTGTTTACTGGTGAGGCTGTTGCTTTGTTAGAAGCAATCCGGTTCACACTCTCCCATGACTTTAATCAGATCGTTACTTGCACTGACTAATTAAGCTGCATACTAGCTGTAAAGGGAAATTCCTTTCATAGTAAATTAAGATCTTCAATTATTTTAAAGATTTGTGAAGAATTGTACTAAAGTTATTCAAAAGGTTTGGTTGTTACTTTGGCATGGATTCCCGGGCATTCTTCTGCAGACTCTTTCGCAATATTAGCCATCCAGTGTGGCAATTTGGATCAGTTCTCTATTTCGGCTCAGAATCCATTGTCCCTTGCATTAACTCCTCTGGATGTTTCATGGCCTTAATTTTGGAATTTATAAAATCTCAGAAAGTTAAATTCTATGCTGCGATTTAACCTAATATCCTCAGGCGGCCATGGTTTTATTCTAAAAGAAATATTGAATGGAGGATAATATCTATCATTCGTCGCTTGCGCCTTTGCCGTGCATATGGCTAAGATCAGGATTAGGGACCACTTACTGTAGGGAAGCTTCAAATAAATAATAGAACTCATATCTATAATTTTAAGAAATTTGTCCGTCTGTTTGTCTGTTTCACATTTTCTAAAACACACAGGCACATTTTCTAAAATATTCAACCCATTTCAATGATTCGTTTGTTCATTGTATAGCTATTAAGTATGTGCAGAACATGACTGTATTTGATTTCGAATATCTCCACACCTGATGCAGAATAGCAGAACCCAGATAAACTATAAGAAATAATTAAATGCGTCCTTAACAAAAGCTGTAGAAGATGATGAGGGTTTTACAATGAGATATTAAAATTGAAGATATGAAACATCTCATGAACAATCATAACAGTCCAGCTAAATTATAAGAAATATTGAAATTCTATCTTAACAAAAGTTATTAATCATGATGAGCATTTTGCATTTATATAATAAAATTGAAGATCTGGAACATCTCATAAACAATCATAGCAGTCCAGCTAAATAATAAGAAATGTTGAAATGTTGTCTTAACAAAAGTTATTGAGCGTGATTAGGATTTTCCATTGATATATAAAAATCGAAGATATGAAACCTCACCTGAAATTATTAAGTTTAAGTATTTGGGTCATATAATTACAGATAGCTTGAGCGACGATGAAGACATTGAAAGAAAGCGTAGGGCGCTGGCGGTAAGAAACAGTATAGTCGCACGCAGGTTTGCCCGTGGTACTACGGATGTCAAGGTTATCCTATTTCGGGCATTCTGTCAATCGTTTCACTCGGGTAGCCTGTGGGTGAATTATACGCGTCTAACTTATAACGCACTACGTATACAACATAATAATGCCTTCAGAATACTGTTGAGTCTTCTGCAGCGCCTGACGAATGTTCGCGGACGCGCGGGTTGACGGAATTCACGCTATAAGCGTAAAAAAATGCGTGTATAAAAAAGCTTAAGAGTATACATTATCAATAATAGAAAATAATGCCATCTTAGTAAAACTGTACTTGAAAAAGTACAATAATTGCAATTATAAATAACATATCAGTAATATATAATATACTCTTTCTCAAGTATAACAAACTTCATTTTACTTCATTTTGTCATTATGCGAAGGAGAATGAAGGTGCTGAACGTAATTAAAAGTCAGGTGGTTTTTTTAAAGGAATAAATCAACTTTTACGCAGGCGTAGCCGGGCAGCAGCTAGTACCAAATAAAAATGGTTCAAAATTAAATTTTAACGTCAGCTTTTTAGTTTCTTTTTTATCATTAATTTATAATTAACACTCATTCCTTTTCGGAATTATTCTTTTTTTATAACACGCTTACTATATTACTCAAAAATATTGAGCGGAAAGTTCTTTATTACAAATTCAGTCATCATATTATAAAAACATTTATCATATCTGGTTAAATTATAAATTATAAAATACTACTAATTAGTAGTTTTACTAAAATCTTACAGCACACTAAGTAGGTACGTAAGTAAGTTTTATTTCAAATTTATTCTTCAAGATCCACAGCCAATCAAGTGTGTATATCCTAAGGAAGTCGACCGGACCCTATTTTATTGCGAACTACGATGATGACAACAGTGACTTTGCGATATCGAAGCGAATAGTATTGGGCTGTAAGAATATTCTGCGATATTAGACGAATGTTTAGAAGACTTTTGCTATTTTTTTGCCCACGCCATGCATAACTATGAAACACAACAGCAATATTTAATATTCCTAAATATATAATTATTATTATTTCTATTTGATATTCTGACTGCTTAATCAGAGATACATCAGTAGCAATACCGACGGCAAATACCATTCAGAGCTTCCTCCTAACAATAAAGTAAGAATTCTTTCTCAAGGTTTAAGCATTAAAATTTCTTTTGACTGCCCAGGAAAATATGTTCTGGAAGCCGGATAAACAGTCTAACTAATGAAGCTGTAACTGAAGCTCCATTCTTAGTTTATTACAAAATTGTGCAAAAGTGTTTCTGATCGAAATTATGTCAAAGAAGTATTCGAAAATTTACCAGATTTATTATTTGTTAATTTCAAACAACAACTGGAGGACATAGAACAAGATTCAATGTTACACACTGTCGTAAGATGGCAGAGTCGCAGCAAGTTTTTTTGCAAA
Source organism: Eueides isabella (assembly GCA_019049475.1). Classification (NCBI taxonomy): domain Eukaryota; kingdom Metazoa; phylum Arthropoda; class Insecta; order Lepidoptera; family Nymphalidae; genus Eueides; species Eueides isabella. The sequence continues at coordinate 6,553,066 of CM032402.1, forward strand.
ATTTAGGTTTGTTAAACGACATTATTAAGTTTCTTGAACAAAAAGGTGATGATCATCAGCAATTATGTACATGACTTAGACTGGTAATGTGGTTTGTGTTTTCTAGCAGATTTAATTGGAACATTGAGCACATTGAACCTGGAACAGGTGCCAAGAACAAAATATCATCAGACATGATGGGTTCAATTATATCATTCAAACCTCAAGCGGTATCTAAGGTAATTGATACTAAAAAGAAAAGGTTTCTAAGATTTACGAACATTAAAAATAACATGGAAAGATACCCTGTCTATGCCTGATAGGTATACAACATAAATTTAGTAACTGGTGACAAAGTGGCCTTTGAAATCCGATTTAGTGATTTCAATAATATATTCGTTGAATTTATCAATTATTCATTCTATGATACATTCATATACCTTTTGAAACACCCAAACGATTTGCAGAGATTTTTTAATGGATTATTTTTTTTTAAAATGAAATGATTGCTTTGCACTGCAATGTATTATTAAAATCAAAGTCATTTTCACATCTAAAGGTCATTTTACCAATGCAGAATATCCAATTTTTAAAAAATATGATCAACAACTGCATCCATGTTTTGCTTCAACATGAAAAACGCTTATAAGCACATTAGTTTCATATTTTTTTCATATTAAACACATTAGTTTCATACGTTTTTCTTATTTAACACAAACGAAGAGTAGGCAGCTTTCCAGCTTGTCTGATGCTCATACGTTGGATTCACTTACTAAAGGTCAGACATTTAAGAATCTAGCAAAAACTGTTCAAACGCAAGTCTCACATTTTATTTAAATAAAAATAAATAAATGAAAATTATTCATTTTGGTTTTGTTTAAGCATTACTAATATGTATCTAACTAGTGAGCAATAAGAACGATGAAATGAAAGCAGAAATTTAACGATCAAAGCCGAATTGAATATTTTAAAATCGATTTTACTCACATTTAAAATTCTTTTAAAAATTTCCGCAATAAGGTCTTTTTTGCAACCACCCTAAAGAACAAAACATAAAAGTATAAGATAAAACATAATAATGAGTAATAGTTTTGAATAGTATATTTCTTTTTAAAACGCGGGCAAAGCCACGTGTGTGTCACTAGTGTCCAAATAAAGCGCTTTATCGTTGTATAAAATAATAATTTCGTAATATTAATTGAAATAAAATTAATATAAAGGCAAAATACATAGATATGATATTATCACAAATACTCAGAAAATCTATAATAACGTATTTACAAATGAGTGAGGTATTATCTTTTGTTAAGGTATTAGACAAGTAATTCAATTACTGACGAACACCTGTGATCCAAGATTTAATCCGATTCCGATATTCCGTTTTCTATATTACGTTTTCAGCAGCCAATATATGATATAATAAAAAAGAAAAACTAAGTATAATTAGTAGAACACAATTCTATATTTTTTAGATTTTTTGTCTGTCTGTTTGTCCGCAGACATCTGCATGTCAACAGACATATTGTCTGTACGGGTACATATTCTAAATTACTGAACCGATTTGAAAGAAACTTTTTTATTATACATTATTAGGTCTGAGTAGAGTATAGGCTATATTTGTTTTCGAAGACCACACCTGATGCATATAAGCTAAACTACACTGTAAAATTTAATTTTAACAAAGGTAATAAAACGCATTTTCAATAGAACTAATAAAACACGAATGTATTCGTCTGTTCGTCCGTTAGTCTGTTCGTCTGTTTGTACGAAGAAAGCAGATCTTTTAAACTTATGGATTGATTTAATTCTTGTATTGTTATAAATTATTGTTGTATTGTTATAACTTTTTTATTGTAGCATTACCATGTGAGTGTAATGGCGATAGGTTGTTGGTTCAATTTCCACTCGAAAAAATGAAATATTTATTGTGTTCATTCCTTCGCCCAAGGGTCGACGCAAAGCACGACGTTAAATTCCGCCGATTAACACGCAATACCTCGCATTTGGTGAAAAGTGGAGAACGGAAAGAAGCGTGTCTTAATACTAATACTGATGTATCGTAAGAGGCGACTGCAGTATGTGTGGAAGAGTCACATTGTCAGCAATAGCAACACGCATGGGCAGACTCTACTGGATTATTTCCATCCCTGGGAATGTAAAACCGGCGTTAAGTAGTGGCTTTGGCTACTGCGTTTCGCATTGGGTAATGCCGGACCCCGATGCCCATCCACCTTAAAAACCGGCAACGTTCCTGTAGTAACACGGGGCCGTGCGTGACGGTGATCACTTTCCATCAGGCTATACGCTCGCTTGCCGTCTTTTCCGTAAAACACACAGGTTCTGAAATTCCCTCTGCCTACTTAGCCATGTGCAGAATACAGAGTAAAGCTAAAAGAAACAGAAAAGTTATTAAATATGGGCATGATCTATGTTATATTTGATTTATTGTGTTGGTCGCTAAGATTTTTACATCTGATTCAGAAACATAGGGATCCAGCTAAAGTATCAGAAATTATAAAAGATTTGTAATATCTGTTGAAAATCCATATGGTTCAGCCGAACTGAAAGAAATAACATAATGCCGCTTTAACAAAACTTGTTGAACATGATAAGTATTTTCCACTCACATATTACGAAAGTGGTTTGAAAAATTACCCTAACAAAGATTACAATAGATACATTTTTCTGATATTTTTTTCTTGTAACTCTATACACTTCTCCCAGCGATGCCCCCATCTCTTTAACCCGTCGAAATAGTACTTCGCATTTTTCTCTGTAAAATATTTGTTCACCAAGTCGCTTGAAAATAGATCTAGTGTATAAGGATGGTCAAGTAATACAAGTGTGAGACGATGCGTTGTCTGGGTGAAAGAGCACCTTCTTTTTCTGCAAATTTGGCCGTTTTTCCCCGCGTTTTGCCTTCAGCTTGTCAATTAATTATATTTATTAATAATGCTCTTGTTTTTCCTTTTTTCCTTTAAAATAACGGCGCCAAAAGAACGTTCGAAATGTACTCAAACACGTTTTTATTTTAACGTCAGCAAACACGACACCCAGCAGGTGGACAGCTTTCTCATCTAAATGTTGATTTAATATGTGATAAATACGATCTTTTGACATGTTTATAACTTCTGCTATCTCTCTCACTGCGTCCATTTGGTAAATTTTGGCAATGTTTTCGTCAGTATTAGCAGGTTTAAGATGTCCCGAACGTTCATCGTTGCTCAAGCTTTTGCGGCCACATTTAAATTCACTGAGGTTAATGATGATACAGAGTCCCCATACACTGAATTTTAGTAACCTCTATCCGCTGAATTTTAGTGTTAAAATTATTACGGAGGAATTCCAACACTCGAATTTTCAACGCTCTTTTGGCGCTGTTATTTTAAAAGAAAAAAGGAAAAACCAAACAAGAACATCATTATTATGCAACAATAATTGACAAGCTGAAGGCAGAACGCAGGAAAAAACTTCCACATTTGCAGAAAAAGAACCAACACACCGTCTTACACCTCAACGGTTACCATGGCGAAAATCTATGAATTACGGTTTGTAGTGCTTGATTATCCGCCTTACTCACCAAAGCTATCCCCAATGTGTCATAAGAAGGTTCACAAATGGGGATACACAAGACGGCCATTAGAAAGAGCAATTCTCAGTATTTCCATATATGATAGAACCAGGTATGAAGTCCCCCATAGAAGAACAAAAGCTGCTGACATTGCACGGAGAATTGCTCAGCTGAAGTATCAGTAGACAGGACATAAGTCCCGGAAAATCTATGAGTGTTAAGGCAGAACGGTTCCTACATGGTGGCCACCGACTGAACTGAGCTCTGTAGGCACGCCCCTAAGCCAGGTAGACAGACGTTATAGGAAGCGCGAGATACAGACAACGCAGGGCTAATCGTCTTGGAGATGCTTAGGTGAGGTCTATATTGAACAAATATTGTTAGGATGATGATGAGAAAAGTTCACGTACATTTAATTTTGCTGAAACCAAATAAAGCGTCTTAAATACCTTAGTTAAGACATCTGTTTATTATAATACATAATTTCTGTCTCACGTAAGCGATGCAACCTACATAATAGAAGTTAAGTTAAGTTATCTATTATTATCATGTTGGCGTTTAGATCTTATTGCCTAATTTTAAAAAATAAATTAATTGCGCGAGACATTTTAGATTAAACATCACTTATTTTACTAGAAATCATTCGTATAATTTAACAAATACATTCAAAATGCAAAAGAAAATAATAGTTGTATGTAATTTTTTGATTATTTTGAGAAATTTATACCAAATTCTCAAAATATTCAAAAAAATGAAATTTTAATCAGCAATGGTGAAAGGATCACATTTATACTAAATAATCTTCCAGCCCCTACTTACATTCCTTAGCCGTATTCGCATTTAGTTTATTTTGAATAAACTCGACGCCGAAAGCCGTCGACTGAACTGATATGAACCAGTCGTATTTAAATCTGCATCCTCGTTGACGGCATATTATCAAGATTATTTATTGTCCAGATATTCCGTTCGACGCTTCCCCTATTAATAGTATAGTAATTGGAAGGTGAAATCTAAGAATACGTGCCGGGACTAACACCTGATAGAGGAAGGTAGACTGAAAATTTTTATTTACATGATTTCCAATTTTCTACAAGGAAATGCTATTAAAACGAGCTTATTGTGTCTACGTATCTGTACATATATGTAAGTAATATATACATTTATATATTTTATTATAATTATTCTATCCATATTAACAGTAACATCTAAACAAAAGTATTTCACTTACACGTACAATAAGTACTAGTAGCATTAGGCAGGGCAGGGGATTATAAGGCCTTTGTTGGTCCTAATACTCTTGATACACTTTCAATGTCAATCTTTATGTCAATAATATATATAGAGTAAAATTTCTTTAGTGAATATAAAATGACGTGTTTAAATAAAAGTATTTATATACTTCTATTTTACTTTACATTATTGTAAATTATTTGAAAAACGCAATCTTAGCATCAAATTTCTTCGTTCTCCAACACGACATTAAAAAAATATATAATTGATTGAAAAATATATTGTTGAATATATTTAGTTAACGTTTTTATAACAGCAAATTATATTAATAAATAATTGCTTGATAGTATAATTAATGCAATTTCAATTTCTTTAGTTTATTCAATTTCAATTAAGAGTAAAATAGCCCTAAACGTATCAATTACTTATGATGATACTAAATCTAAAATTTATAAATTTAAAGAAAAAATATTACAGCTATTTTTACGAATCCTTACACCAAGCTTATAAAACTATAAAATGTCTGGAAATTGTATCTTATAAAAAGTCAAATTAAATGGTGTGTATTTTTTAGATATTTTTTATAAAACGCGTATGAAAGATGCATCCAACCACATTCTAGGGCAAGTTGTAGTGCAACTGAGGTCAGTTGTGCAGTTCATAAATAAAAGGTTTTAAAGATATTAATGCAATGCTGCTAATCAAATGAAGTACTATGAAGAGTTTCACTGAGCAATGACAGATACGATAATAAGTAAAGGTTTTACATATATATATATATATATATATATATATATATATATATATATATATATATATATATATATATATATATATATATATATATATATATATATATATATATATATATATATATATATCTTGTGTAATGTTTGGCGCGATAGGTTGTGGGTTCGATCCCATTCGGGGAAAATATAACATATTTCACGCCCTGGTAACGAGTCAACAGCGCGACGTTGAGTTCCGCTATTGAATACGCAATTCCTCAAAGAAATGTCTTAATGGAAACGAAGGTTTTTTGTAAGACTAGTTTCCAGGTTTCCTCTGATTAACGTGCTGGTCACAACGTGAAACTAAAAAAACATGCGTCCCGGGGGCCGACAGAAATGACAGCTTAAGTTAATGTAGTTTCTCAACAGAAAATTTGCTAACTTAAGTTATCTAAGTCGGTCCGAAATACGGCTCACGATGTGGGTTTGAGTGAGAGAGGAGGAGCCTGCCTGCTCTATACATGAGAGAAAGGGAAGTCAGACAGACTGCCGACGTTATGATTTACGTATCATACAAATGTTAGATATAAGTATATATTTGCACAACTAACTAACAATATTTTAGTTTATATTTCCCAATCTAAACGTTGTCGCTAATAATTAGCGATAAGACGGCTTATTGGTATTTACAAAATATAAATTTAAATGTAATTAACAGTCACTTCATATAAGTTATAACTTTTTACTATTTTTTAAAGTGTTACTCCACACTTAGGAAAGAAAATTTAAATAAAATTATAACTTTGCTTTGTATGTAACATTGGCAATAAAATATATATAATATAAATAAAAAGCATTAATAAATAAAACGATAGTTATAGACTTGTAATTTAAAAATGAACGCTCCTCCACAATTTAGCTGTGTAAGCACGAGAAAGCTACAATGACGTATAATGAATAGTTATGGTATAATTATATTGCTTTTTTTTATAGAAATAACACCACACCATTTGGTAATAAAAAATCAAATACTTTGTGCTTGAAAATCGTCAATTCATAATTACAGACATTGCTTACAGTGTTGGAATATCATTTGGCCCAGCCCAAATTATTATAATTTGGCCCCAAAATGGCACCTAAAATCAGTTTGATCAGCCCAAATCACATGATTGTGTCTCAAGCGTGTGAGGTCTAATGCTTTTTTTGCATTTTATATTTACTTTATCTTATGCTGTATTGGTAACGTCCTTCCTTATGAAGTCTCTCGTCCTCTAAAAGTCCAGGGTTTGTTAATGTTTGTGTAATTTTTGTATAAACATATTAATTATAACAATATTAAGCTATCAACACCTAAGTAAAATATTTTTTTTACTTACCGATGAACATATTGTCAATATTTCTTTCATCTATTATATAGATTTATAGGTGTTATGGCTGATTTTTTCCTGAAAAATATATTCTATAATTGTGAAAGATTTTTCGTGTTTACATACAACATGATATAAGTGAACTGTGCTCAACTAGCAAACTCTAAAGGCTACAAATCAAGAACTATACTGAAAATTCATACATATTTTTTCATGTATTGTTTTTTGCATTCAATTGCATAAGTTTTAAGCCTTCTGTTCTTAAAAATAACTTACTTACTAGATGTCTTTTCCCACTTTACCAGAGGAAGGAAATGAAAATATGATAGATTTTATTTATTTTAGTGGTAATCTAACCCACAACTTGTTGCGTTTACAGTCACGCTTGTAGCCATGAGCAAATTTAAATATAATAATCATTATTTTTTAAATATCTCTATTTGTCTGGATGTATACTGAATGATCAAAGACAACATTGCTTCTCAATACCGAATATGTGTAGATTTTTAAGTACAGTGGAGAGACGTTCATTCCTAAAATATAATTGTTGTGACTATGACAGAGATGATATTGTGTTTCTTAGAATTTCTTTGAGAAAAAAGTAAAAGAAAATCTAATACATTTTAAATTTCAATTTTTATTTTTTATGTATTAATAAAAAAGATTTTAATATTTTAATAGGATAATACTACCTGTTTGTAGTCAGTCCGTTCGTAGGTCAAGACCATGTATCTTAAGAAGAAGCGCGACCAAGAGGCAATGAATATAAAAAAAAATCAAGTACATTCCTTACAATACAGAACAAATCGAGCTTTTTTTACAAAGCAATAATTAAAAGCTATAGGATAATACCGGTACAAAAGTTATACTACACTTAATCTATTTTTTATTGAGTAAGAAACATTAAGTATTCAAGACTTAACGACTGACACAGTTTCTTAGGGCTACAATGAAAGAGAATAGAGCAGTGAATGAATGCTGAGTCATTATTTTCATGATTGTTCAGAAAAAAATAGATTCAATTAGATTCTTTAAAAATTAGATTTTAAAATTATTATAACATACTATGTCAGAGTATGCAGTATGGCTATGATTTCTAATGAATTTGAAATATATTTTCTAGTTATTACAATTTTTTGTAAACTTTTTTTATTGGGGACATTTTGAAAATTATTTTTTAATAAAATTATGAATAAAAAGTATCTTTCTGTTTTTTTTTCTTTCATTTATCGTATAATCTCTCCGAAATCAGTATTTTACGCATTTAATTATGAATTTAATTGTGTAAATTTATATTTACACTGAAACTCCATATAATATTTTTGTATGAAATTTATGAATAATTAATTCAACATTTTATTTAACAAAATTTGCATTAAGATTGAGGTATTCATTTAATGAACAAAAAGATTTTTATATGACTTTTAGATCATAATCAATTGTAAGCCCAGATTTAATTCTTCAAAAGAGTTAATTCTTCTTTTTTTTCTTAGCCAGGGTAGTTAAGATCGTCGTAGCAATGGTAGAGGTTGTAATTTTCGTTGTTTCCACTATAGTTTCGTTATTATTAGCTTGACTTTTGTCTAATTCATATCCTCGACTTTCATCAGGTATGCTTATTTGAAATTGGAGTAACACAACTAAGTAGGTCACCATCGTTGCTAGAAGCTGCAAAAAGTGTGTTAACAATAGTAGGTACAATTTAGTATTAAATATATCTTACTAGAAAAGGCCAAGGTGAAGAAAAGGTGTAAAATCGACATGTTATGGGTTCGATTCCCACTTGATGAAATGAAATATTTAATATTTTCATTCCTCCCTTTGGTAAAATTCCTCGCTTTGATAAAAAGGCAAAAAACGGCGTTGACTACCGCAATTCTCAACACCAAATGGCGAAAAGTGGATAACGGAACGGATACTCTTAACACTCGTTTCCCAAATTCCCACTTGCCTATCATCCCATGTGCTGGTTGCAGCGAAAAGCACAAGAAAAATATAGTTTTAATGAGATGAATTTAGTTTCAATATAAAAAGTCATATTTTATAATGTATGATTGTATATAAAAAATATATGATATATCAATATTCCTTTATAGGTATTTTATATTGAAAAATATTTAGTTTTATCTCTACTATATTTTATTTCTTATGTTATAATTTAAAATTAGACTCGAAATAAAAAAAAATTGCGACGCGACGTGTTTTGTATCGTCTCTTGTACGTTTTGCACTTTAAGTAATTAGTGTTGGTGGAGATGAGCTAGTTCTATTTAAATACATTCACAACATTTTACATAATAACTGAATGTTCGTAAATTTGTTTTTTTTTTTTTTTTAAAAAATATTTTTTACATCTTTTTAGGTAAGCAGGCAGACTGCAGTATATCGAGAAGACAATTCGTGTCTGATATTCACAATCTGTATTTATACTAAGCTTACTTGTCCCGAGACAAAATAATTAGTAACGTTTATCTTAATTTTGTAGTGTTATACACGAACGTCAATGCCTTAAAATCACACTTATATAAGACTAATCTTTTCTAGAATAAGCAAGTTTATTTTGACACTCCCAATATCTCATTTAAGTGTCCAAGCGATTTTATACAGGCGACACTGTGTAGTTTATCGATTATATAATCGACAAAGTAGGGTAGTTGCAGTGTCGTCTGTAATAAATAGTGAAATAAAAGTTATACATAATAACGGTTCTATTTTTTATGTTACCTTTTTATTAGGAGTTTTAATGTTTTTGAGATATACGATATACGGTGCCATAATATGTAAAAGCTTAAAATATCCTATATGTTATTGTTATATATAATTTATACTGTAAAGTTCAAGTCAAGTAAGTCAAGTTTCGTCAAAATCCATTTAGTACAGTATTCTTTCTTGTAAACGTAGATAAAACACCCATCCTTAGAAACGACAAGACATTACTTTTACACAACATAATATTTTTGTTTCAGCTGTACACTGAATCTTGTACAGGCAGAGGGGACTTGGGAATCCAGTGTTAAAACAATCTGTTCCTATTAGGACAGTTCCGATCCACGCATTGAGTTAAGTGGCGGAAATCAACGTCGCGCTTTGCCGTGTAACCGGTACGAAGAAATAAAAATATTAATTATTAAATTTCCTCGAGTCGGGATCAAACACAACATGCACGGTTATAGTAGTACGCTAGTGCCACTGCGCCACAACAGGCCTCTTGTTGTCGCGCAAGTCGTGCTGGTTGCAGCTTGGGTCATTTTTAATAATTGTATGCTATCATTACTTAAAATAAAAATTATAATTTTGCATGTTGATAACAATAGATTTCATATATGTACAGATACAATTATATATTACTGATTTGAAAAGATTTCGATTGACGTCAAAGAAGCCGCCTAAGCTTATTTGAGAAGGGTTCATTTCGGTAGCGCGTAAGAACATGTTGACTTCAGTCTGCGCGTCTGTGTTCATCCACGACAACTCCACCATAAGTAACTTTTTCTGAAAGTTAGTTTTTACCTGTGAAATAAAGAAATGCTTAAGGATATTAAGAAAGTAGGTAAATAGGTACATACTTTTTGCTAAAAGAGATCAAATAAAAAATGCTTTTTTAATAAGTAAATAAAGCTTTTATTATATACTCTTGCCATTTTTTTGTTTTGTTCTCACTTTTCAGCTTCAAGGAATTGTAGACTTTGATATTTGTTTTTAATTTCAAACCGTTATCTGCGCATATCGGGATAAAGGCAGTTAAACAGAGAGACTATAAAGGAATTATTTAAGGGTCTGTTTTATTCTATTGAGATAAGGAACTCTAATAAAATGTAGAACATATCTTAATAGGTAGTTAATAATATGTAATAAGCTAATAACTTTACACTTCTCCTCCCACCAAGTATAAGCAAAAAAATTTATAACTAAAAATAAGCCGCCCCGGTTCAAAGAAATGCATGCATCCCTTACAGTAGATTTTTTTAATGCACAAGTGGGCTTCACGCTGTATCTCGCACATGGCAGGGTAGGAAGTGGGAACTTGGGAACCTAGTAGGTGTTAAGACAGTCTGTTACACTTTCGTTCCGCTGAATTTTGAGGCTTTGCGTGTTGACTGGCGGAACTTAACGCCGCGTTTTGCCTTGTACCAGAGCGAAGAAATGAATTAAATATTTAGGTTAAGAATATTTATATATAGTTTCCTCGAGTGAGAATCGAACCCACAACCTATCGGTTACAGTCACACGCTTTTGCCGCAGCGCTACGACAGGCCTGAGAGAGAGAGAGTGAGTGAGCTCTACTCACTAATGGATCATAAAATTAACCGGTTTGTAAAAAATATAATTAAAACTACAAGCCACAGGATAGGAAGAATATATTATAATAAAAATATTAAATGGATTTTTTTCAAAATAACGTTGGTGAGATTTCTGCCATCTAAACGTGTATACTTCTACAATGTAGGTTTCAAATTCATGAAAATTCGCTGCTACATCGCTCGTGGGATAGCGGACATTTCCTTGCGCATATTGTCTTTGAAGGGCAATCATCGTCAGTTTATTGACGTCAACGTAGCGACTTTTGAGATACTCCCAGAAAAGAAGCTACTGTCACGACATCTGCCAAGAAATGTCCCGTAGACGAGATATCAGTGTTCCATTAAACATTTCGTTAACCACTGCTATAGTCACATTCGATGTATGGGATGTATGAGATGTCGCGCCGTCTTGTTAAATCCAGGCCTGGCCAGGCAAATCCTGCGTTGTAGGTTTTAAAAATATGCAATTGTGGAAAGGAAAAGTTACTTAAGTTGTGTAGCGATCAGAATGTATTATTACTGTCTGGCCTCGCTCATTTCCGAAGAAATGAGGTCTGCTGATTCCTTGACCCGACATGGCCGCCAAAGCTGTAACTTGCGAAGGTCTATGATGTTTTAATTGGGAATTTGCTTCGGCCCAATACAATTTTGTTTTTTGATAAATCAACATAAATAAAAATAAGATTTATCCGAGAAGAAAATATTAATCAAACTCTCAAAACATTCTGATATTCTTTCAGCAATTGTACAACGTATAGAAGGAAATTTGGTTTCAATTTCCTGGACTAATTGAAGCCTATTACATATAGGCTATTTAAGATTTTTCCCCGAAATACATCTTAATGATGTCTTTGCTATGGCAAGCTCAGCTAATGACTTTGGAGACGACTGCTGGGGATCGTGCCGTAGACACGCTGCGACTTCGCTTCCATTTTCCTCTGTTCGTTTACACCTTAGACGCCTCGCAGATATTTCATTCAATGTCGAATCCAAAGACTAGAACTTTCTGACCCACGATCTGATCCCACTTTCACTCGAAACCAATGTTTAAATAATTTAAATTAAATTGAGAGCGAAACCGACCCCGCACAATAATACACGAATCGCTATTTTTATAATATGAATTTACACAAAACACACGCTGCTCATCGGTGAAACCCTTCATGGTAACTAAATTGAGCTATTTATCCCTAATACCCGCACCCCTTTCCCCCCCCGTTCCGTTTCCCGTTCCCGTTCGTCACGAGTAATACGATGTTGAAATTTGTACGCAGTTCTGGCCCACTTTGTATTAGAAATAGATAAAATAGCAGTACGAAAGCAAAATTATTATGTAAGAGTACATGCGACTTTACCTAATTTAAATACTACGCCATTCCAAGCTACGAAATTTTCATACGCTTTTACCGTATAAAATTTTTAACGTGGCAGGATTTGAACCTGTGCCTCTTGGAAACTATCTAAGCGCTCTGACCAACTCAGCCATACGTTTTTATCAATCTATGTCGAAATTCTTATACATGTTTGTACAACAAACATACATATAGTTAATATTATATCGTTAATACAACGTATTTATGTTGTTAGCATCTCTAAAGGGAGATTTTTAAAATTTCCGCTACCCAATTCGTAAGAATTATTGTTTAGCAAGAGAACATACTATTTATTTAATGTTTTTACTATTTCTGTAACTAAGTATATACTTATTGTATTTAATTTGTTCTGAAACTTCTTAATATACTCACATTGTGCGACGCGTAATGTGCTTCATCACAAATAAAAAATAATAGAAAAATGCTACAGCACGCAGTTACAGCTAGTCCAACGTCCTTGATCCCAAAACCTTCAGAGATTTGGCTAAGTAGGCCGTATATTGACAAAGTTATGATAAGAAAGAGATATAAATTGATAAAACTGAAAGTATAGCAATTTGCGACGCCAGTATTCCGGGCCAATTTACTTAGTCGTAGCCAAAGAGCGCGATACTCCGCTACTTTTCCTGCGGGCCCTATATGTCGAAGAGCCTAAAAGTGAGAGTATTGTTTCAAAATAGTGAAAAAATGTTTTAAATGTATAAAAACTACATAATTTTGTTCTAAAAACATATTTAGTCATAATTCTTTTCTTTTATCAATTATTTTTCTATTGTTATAGTTGTATTTAATGAATGCATATAACATTATATTTTTATATAAATATTGTATTTAAAGTATACATTTTAATATTACCTTATTTAAACTTACCAGTTGAAAATCTTCTGCAAGAATACTTGCACAAATACTTAAAGTTTCACATAAAAGGTACCAATATCCTCCTAAAATATACGTAAGGATTTCTAAAAAAATATATGGTAAAATCTGTATCAACTTGAAATGCACCATCGTAATATGAGTGATGACCACAGAGCTTGTAGACAATATTGGTATAATTACAGAAATCGCTAAAGCTTTTTTGTATAACTTAACGGGTAAATTTCTTCCGCACAATTTTTTGTAGCATATCTGTAATTTAAAAAATATAAATTATGTTCATTTAGCGAATTTTAATTGATATATTTATATATGAGAACACTATATATACTTCAAAGTCAACCCATCCATTTAGAATATCCGCAATTTTCCTTGTTTCGTACCATAATATTGGAACTACCATCATAGGAAACAGATATACTGTAAATAGATATTCAATGACTGCCTCCTCGAATTTACCTTCTGCAGTACGCAATATTTGCACTTTGTTCAGCGAAAGGTATGATATGTAGCCAATAAGACAAACGTAACATATAAAAGAGTATAACATTGAGGGAGATGCAATTTGAAACTGGTTCAGTCCTGGCGAGGGTCGAGTTAAGGGCAAAACTCCCATAATACGAAGTAATGTGAACACTGGTTTTATATTCTCATATATAATATCCCTATTAATTTGAGGGGCTATTAAATTATCATGTAACGGTGCTACAGAGTTGCCGGATATAGGCTTTATATGTGGTGTACGAGCCGGTGCGACATCCAAAAATATTATTTTGTTTTGCAATTTGTTCGTCATTTGCGTCGTAAAACCATTAGGCATAGATATAGTCGTTGGATACAGAGTGTTGCTCGTAAATAAAGACATTTAGAGGAATTTGTCTTATTTTTTGGAATTCTTGTAGCGAGCTGATAGCAGACAATAGAAACGTCGCAAACGTCGACATGAATTCTAGGGAAAAAATGGTCGTAATAGCCGACACTTAGATAGGCTTACCGGTAATATATCATACCTGACATGATGATTATACTACGTAACCACTTTAATGGTATTGTTAAATTTTCAGTGCGTTCTTCACCTTCAGTGTAACCTTGTGAAAAATATAAAAGTAATTGATGACTATTTTTTCTGTTAGTTTTTAATTATAAATGTAAAAACAGGGTTTGATATACCATTTTTTTATTCAAAGACGTTAGAGCACTGGAGTAGAACTTTTTAGTTTAAAAAAAACATCTATTAATTATCTTTGCTTAACGTCACCCTTTATGCTACAAATAGAGAGTACACTGAGAGATTTTATTGTATTGTCAATTTTTCATTTGAATTCGAGACATTCATTCTATTCGAGGAATTCTAACTCAAAATTACCGCATTTTCACTGAGATACTACCCCACGGCGCTTAAACGGTCTTTAGTAAATATATTTAATGGAAATAAGATGAATCTATCATTTTAATTTTCGTGGTGCAACGGCATAATGTCTGACTGTAAACGCAAAGGTTGTGGTTCCTATTCATTTTCGAAGGAATGAATTTCGAAAAGTTTGACGTTATGTTGATACTACTCACGTACGTAATATTTCATAATTTGTGAACGAAATTTCTGAAGAACTGAATCTTAGCACTGGGTTCCTCCTGGCGTAGTTAGATAAAGCTAAAAAAATACTCATTTTCATAAAACAAAAAAAAAAACCTCATTTGAAACCTAATTTTTAAAGCTGCTTATAAATTATTGAGATTTCTTGGCTACACTTTTAGCTATGAAAAAGAATAACCGAAACAACAATAAAAAGGTTTATCGTGGATGAAGTTGTAAAATATGACGTTTCATAGGACACCTGGTCGACAATATATAATGGTGTTAGATATTTCTACTAACAAATGAATGTCGAGTTTATAGACCATAAACTTGAGGTGGAGCAATAATAAAACAGTACTTGAGTAGATCCAATGAACTAGGCCGTAAATAAAGATAGTCTTTTTTAAATAGTTGTGAGGTATTTTATATGTTTACTTCGCTATTTATATTTTAAAAAGAAAGATTTTTTAGGCCTTTTGGTATCGGCACCCAACACGCAATATTTGTTTGTTTAGTTATATGATGCATTTCGTATATAGTGGGGTAGGCAGAGCGAAGCTAGTGTTAGGACGAGACTCCGTTCCCTACGTTTCATTTTTTTTGTTTATAGTATAAATTGTCATACATAAAATATTTAGTTTTATATGAGCAAAACATGCATGAAATGTAATAAATATTTCATAGCATTTAGGAATTTTGTTGTTAAATTAAGTATTTTATTAAAATACTTAGTTTTTATCCTCAAACTTGACCTTTCTCTATTTGCTTTATTTACGTAAACAAATAAATTCTTTGTAATAAAAGCTGACATGGCCTATATTTTAGGGTATTCAGTAAATATGACCAAAAATTTAGACAACTAAAAGCTAGACATTTACTCGGAGATTTGGGCTGTCACGTACTTATATAATTTATTGCTGTCGTTTTTCCTTTTATGACCTTTATTACAATGTTAAATTGTAGGCTGTTTAAATTTTTACCAACTCATCGTAAGATGGCGACATTTTAATAATCGATTAACCTGGCAAGGTGCAGGCAAATTTGATTGTAGGCAGCTTAAAAGAGCCCGTGGCGCTTTGAGATTAAAGGCTAAATGAGTAAACTATCTTCGATAACTTTACCGTTTTATGTTAATTGCAGATTAGCTTGTTTATTTTAAAAAATATTGTTTATAGATTTAGTCCATGATAACTTCATTTTTAGTGAATCAGATATTTTTTTCACACTAAACTGACTAAATATGTAAGTAAGTTAGATAAGGACGACAATATACTAGACTATGATAAAATAACTCCTCATGTAGAACTATTTTTATAGAGCTTTTTAAAGTACAGTAAGACACGTGCACTTTTACTATTTCTATTAATATTTCTCTTTGAGTCAAAACATTTTAGTTAAAAAATATTTGAAGTAGTTCAGTGGGGTACATTGTTCTTGAGCTCTTAAAATATTCTTCGGAGATCGTCAGAAGTTTGTTTTTCAACGTCAGCGTTTTGGTCAAGGGCAAGTTTTCCCAAGAAAACAACCTTTGTTAAATTGTTAGGTATTTACTTTGATTTGTTGAATAAAATAAAATAAAATAATGAGAAATTATGGAATAAAGTACAAGAAACTTACTTGCTTTATGACTTCTTTGTGATTAATTATTAGCTTGTGATAAATATGATCAGTGTAATTTATATGCATATTTATTTATGAAGGAAGGAAAGCCAAAATCGTATACTTATGGAAGAACCACTCGAAATAAATACATTTTATTATAAATTCTTATACAAATCGATTCTGATATTAAATTGTTTATCAAACTATAAAATTAGAAGATATAAGATAATTTCCATTCCATTCATCTTCTTTTGAATTTGCAAAATGGACCTGAGTAATTCCGATGGTAAATTATTTGTCGTTCTTAGGATTTTATCGTCATTGTCAATTCTCGTAAGAAAATATAATCCTATACAGAAAACTAATTGACTGCACCCACTCATCTTTTATTTTTTTTTTTTTTTTAAATGTGTGAAATAAAGAATCCTTCGTATCCATCATAATAATGATGAGTACTCCCTCTTTCATCCTTTTTACTACTTTTGATTTTGTTTTAGACAAACGAGCGTACGGGTCATCTAATGGTGAGTGATCACCGTCGCCCACGGCCCCATGTAACACCAGGGGAGCTACAGGTGCGTTGCCGGCCCTTAAGATAGAGGTAGATGCGTTTTTTGAAGGTGCCCACGTCGTATCGACCTGGAAATATTGCCGCGGGTAGGCCATTCCATAGATGTCTGGCGCGTGGAAGTAAATACCTACGAAACCACAAAGTAATCAAGTGCCACGTGTACATATGGTTTGGATGGTACTTTAGTTTGTGACGTACTGTGCGGAAAAATCAGCGGCAGGTTTGGTACCTGCCGCTGAATTTTCCAACCAAACAGTTCTTTAGAACACTCCCCGTGATAAATAAGATAAATGAGAACGCACAGGGAGGATACGTCTCTACGCAAAGCCAAAGTATGAAGCCCCACACAGATCATTGGGTCCCCAACAATTCGAACGGCTCTACGTTGTATGCGATCAAAAGGTTCAAGCTGATACTTTTTCACCCTAATTAATCTATATAAATGACCTCCCCTTTTGCGTTAATAATTTATGCAATGTGGCACTTTTTGCTGATGATACCTCGTTAATTTTTAAAGTAAACCGTAAGACAGATAGCTATGACGAAGTGAATAGTGCTCTGTCGCAAATACTTCACTGGTTTACTATTAATAATTTAGTATTAAACGCACAGAAAACCAAATGCATAGAATTTAGTATGCCGAACGTTAGGAAAAAGGAGTTTAATTTAAACATTGATAATAAAAGCCTCCATTTTTGTGACAACGCGGTGTTCTTGGGACTAACCCTAGATTAGAAACTACTATGGGGATCTGTCTTCTCTTGCGGGCAGACTGAGCTACGCTGCATATGCTGTTAGAAAAGTAAGGCTTGTCATTAAATTATCAAATACAACGGCTATTGTGGCCCTATATCGGTCTCCATCGTATAAAAATTTAGATAGATTTAATTTATCCTTGGACAAACATCTCCGAAATTTAAAATCTTTTAGTAATATTATTGTTATTGGGGATATGAATATTAATATTGCTCCTAATAGCAATGATATTAACTCTGAGGAACATCTTAATAATAATAATAATAATAATAACCATTTATTGCCACAAAAAGTTTACATTTAAAATAATATACAGAAGACAGTTTTCTGGAATATAGTTATGGTTTGTGGCAAAAGGTGTAACTCAGCTAATGACGATTGAGTTTTGACCCTCAAACATCGCTGTTTTTCAGTTACACCTTAGCATAAATTGCGCCCTGAGAGATTTTATGCAAATGTGGAAGGAATATCTTAACCTTTTGTCCTTCCACGGCTTATTGCCTACTCATTTATTTCCGACTAGATGCAATGTTGAAATTTAAGGTTATTGCTACTACTAACAAGGGTACTTGTTCTTGATTATTTTATTACAGATGCCATGTTCCGATTATACTTGGCTGTGAACTCAAAACTAAAACCTGTAATGCTAAACGATCTGGATGAACTAGCATGTCTCGATGAAATAGAAAAATTGTATTTTTCACATAATTCTTTTAGATAACAATGTAGACCGGGCTGCTACGTCACTTATAAATTCTATTTCACAAATTGTCAAAAGCAATACTCGAGAAATCTAGGTCTCTAGGAATGAAACTATAATAAAACACCTGGGCTTCTACGTTGTATAAGACATCGAGACAAACTATACCGGAGGACTAAGAAAACGTATAATGCAGAATTGATTAAAATTTACATAAGATATAAAATTTTTTGCAATAATGTATTAAAAGGACTAAATAAAGAGTTTGGCTAAAAAAAATTAAAAAGGTAAAAAATAATATAATGGGCACTTGGGAATTCGTAAAAAAACCTTGTAATTTAAATAAATCGCCACAACCCTCTCAAGATCTGTTAACCTCGGCAACTGATCACTATTCAGCTGTTTGTGAAGTCAATAAATATTGCATCCATTGGTAACAACTTATCTATAAAGTCTAATAACTGTACATCTGATTTTTCTAGCAATTGCCAAACCTATCCCAGTTCATCAATGTCACTGTATATACTTTTTTTTTAAATGCTATGAAAAAAAAAACTACTGAATATTTTCTCAAATTTCTTTTTTTATTTGAAAGTACAATCCTTCCGGTTAATAATGGAAAATAATTTTATTCAAATGGATGCCTCGGCTGGCCATGCAGTAGCCTACACGATCAGTCCAATTTTTAAGCACATTATCGATTGTGTGCAGCTGTATTTCACCAATGGCTTCACGAATATTGTCCTTTAAAGCGTCAATTGTCTCTGGCTTGTAGGCGTAACACTTATCTTTGGCGGCACCCCACAAATAATAGTCCAACGGTGTCAAATCGCAGCTCCGAGGTGGCCAAACGACATCAGCTCTGCGGCTGATTATGCGATCTTCAAAAACAGGGCGCAAAACATCGAGTGTAGCTTCGGCTCTGTGGCACGTAGCGCCGTCCTGTTGAAACCAAATGTTGCCAATATCGGTGATATAAACATTAACATTAAATACAAAGAATCTGAATTATCTTATGAATTAACGAATAGAATAAATTACCTTAACATGCTGGCACTGTATGGAATATTGCCAGGGCATACACTACCGACTAGGGATAAAAATTGTTTAGACCACTTTATGCCAAAAATTTATAAACGAAATATATTAGCATCTATTGCTATCTTACACACAAGTATAACAGATCATTTTACTACTTTTTTATCCCTAAGTAAAACAAAAAATGTTTATGTAAGTCATAAAACTAGATCTACTGTAGATTTTGAGCAAGCTTATAAGTACCTATTAGAAAATAATCGGTCTGATTTACTTTTCTGTAATGACCCGGAATTATTAAATAATCTTTTAATTTATTAATTAATTGAATCAATAAATAAAAATACAGTCATCACGAAAATTTTAAGCAGTAGGCGCATAATGAATTGCAATAAACTACAAATAAAATATAAACGCGATCCATACATAATAAAAATATCATATCTTAGATATCGAAATCACTGCAATAATCTTATTAAAAAAATAAAAAGAGAATATAAAAGAGAATTAATTACTAAAAATATTAAAAATAATAAAATACTCTGGAAAAATATTATGGACATAACTAAGAATCACAACGATGAATGAACGATGAACGATGAAAAACTACAAAATCTTCTCCTCTACAATCAGTTAATTACATTAACGACTATTTCGCTAATGTTGGAATTAAACTTGCTCAAAAAATACAACAAAATTACAACGTTTCTTACCGACCATCAAACAAAATCACCGCAAGCCAATTCTTTTGTAATAATAGATACAGACGCTGACGAAGTCTATAGTATCCTAATGGGTCTTAAAACACATAGTGCCCTGAGTTGGGATAATGTTCCAACACGATTTCTAAAGCATATAAGTAGAGATATTGTTCCTATAATTGCACATCTTGCTAATCTGTGTTTTAGTAAGGGAGTTTTTCCAAGTCTGCTCAAACGAGCGATTGTAACACCAGTATTTAAAGGAAGGGATTAAGATGATTTAAGTAATTATAGACCTATTTCTGTCTTGCCACCAATATCAAAAATAATTGAAAAACTCATAAATAAGCGGTTATTGGAATATCTAGAACAATTTGGAATACTATCAGACTCTCAATATGGTTTTCGACATGGTATTTCCACTGAAGATGCAATTGATGCAGTATCTAAACTAGTGACTGAACAATTTGATCAGAGTAAGAAATGTCTAACTGTTTTCTTGGACATAAAAAAATCTTTTGATACTGTGACTGTCCCGCTGCTTGTAAGCAAATTGGATCACATCGGTGTTCGTGGAATGGCACTCGAATTATTGAGAGACTTCCTTTCAAATAGAAAACAGAGAGTTAAAGTAAATCAATATGTCAGTGAAGATATGGATGTTTTATAGGGTGTTCCTCAAGGCAGCGTACTAGGACCCACACTTTTTCTCATTTATGTAAATGAGATTTGTAGTTTACGACTTGAAAACGGGAAAGTGTTTTTGTACGCTGATGACACTGCTGTTGTTTTTACTGATAAAACTTGGCAAGAGTCCGACTTACTGCTGAAGCAGGCTTGGCAAAAATATCCGAATGGCTAGGTGAAACCATGTTAACCCTAAATATTATTAAGACTAATATTATATGTTTTAGTATTTGTAATCGTTCCCAACCCCCCAAAGATTTTAAAGTTCAAATACATATTTGTGGCAATGGAAGAAACACCAAATGCAATTGCCTAACCATTGATGGGGTATCATCTACTAAATACTTAGGTGTTATAATCGATCATAGTCTACCCTGTTATTCGCAAATTGATCAAGTTGCTAACAGGGTCAGAAAATTAAACTGGATATTCAGAAAATTGAGATATGTATTACCCAAAAGTATTGTCTCTGCGTCAGCTGTCCCCAGAAACCCTTTAAATGAAGTATATATATCACTTGTACAATCGGTGCTATCTTACTGCATCTCTATATGGGGCGGTACCAAAAAGACAAAATTTCTTGAATTAGAAAGGGCTCAAAGAACGTTAATCAAGTGTATGTACTTTAAAAAACTCTCTGTCAGGATATTATATATAACTCAAATCATACTAAAAACTCATAAGTCAGTTTATTATGATGGTGTAACGGACGCTAAACGAAGAAAACACAATATCATTAAAATTCCTCAAAGAAATACTAGATTTGCTTCGTTGCAATATGTAAAACGATCTACATAATTATATAATGAAATAAATAAGCACATCCTACATCTATCCTAAAAATAACCGTGATTGCAAAGTAATCATCACTGATTGGATCAAGACACTTCATATCAAGACACAGAGAATTTTCTAACACTGACACCCGGATAAATACACTTACACACACGCACACACACACACACACACACACATTCACACACATACACACGCACACACTTACTTTTGATTTTGATTTATATAATAGAACCACCATATCTGTTATAATTGTATACTTTTTTTTGTGTAATTGTTAGACAGATAAAACTAGATTGTATTGGAAGAGCGGGTCTCCTAATACAGGCAACACTTGCTTAAAAGGAGATCTCTGTGACAATTGTAATCGTGTAAAATTTGTCGAAATAAACTATTTTTTATTTATTTTTTATTTATATTATCCTCCTCTTTAATTTTTGTAAAGAAAAATTCGTTCAACATGGCCCGATAACGATCGCCATTGACTGTAACGACCACCCCTTGCTCATTTTCGAAGAAAAATGGCCCAATTATGCCTCTGGACCAAAATCCGCACCAAACAGTGACGTTTTGGGTGCGTCGGTTTTTCAATGTATGCGTGCGGATTTTCTGTGCCTCAAATGCGACAATATTGCTTGTTTACATACCCGCCAATATCAAAATGAGCTTCATCTGAAAAGATATTTTTTTTTGCAAAATCAGCATCTTCTGTAAGTCGATCGCAGGCCCACTTAGCGAAGCGAAAACTCATTGGATGGTCAGTTGGCTTCAACTCCTGAACCAATTGGACTTTGTATGGCGTCATACCAAGGTCTTTATGCAAAATTCGTCTCATTGATGTCTCCGAAATGTTCAATTGTAGAGAACGGCGGTGAATTGATGTTGATGGCGCTTAACGCACACTTTCTGCCACAGCAGCAATGTTCTCGGGTGTACGCACTGTTTTTGGCTTTTCACGCATTGGTTTATCGATGAGGATGGCAGTTTCTTTCACTTTTTTCACAAGGTAACGAACATATGGAGCTGACGGTGCTTCTCTTCTTCCAAAATCCGTACGCAATTTTCGCACACATTCTGCAACATTACCATGATTTTCAAAGTAATGTCGCAATATTTCCCAGCGTTGTTCAAGCGTATACACAACCATATTCGTTCAGCGGAAGGATTAAACTAATTATCTGTCAAATCAAACATGAGCTAAGTGTTAGATGGCGGACCCTTAATTAGTAGTCTTAAAAATACATCTGCCACAGGGTGGGATGGTATTCCGACATCGCTTATAAAAATGGCCAGGCATATTCTTATTCCACTTATTGTCCATATTTTTAATCTGTCAATTCAATCCGGTATTTTTCCTAATGTGTTTAAGAAAGCCCTTATCCACCCAATATTTAAAGCTGGTGACAGTACTATAATTAGCAACTATAGACCTATTTCGATTCTCAGCACTTTATCTAAAACATTCGAGAAATTACTAAATTCAAGGCTTATTAACTACTTAGAATCAAATCAACTGCTTTCGAATAATCAGTATGGCTTTAGAAAGGGTAAATCAACAGTTGATGCTGTTTTACATTAACTACTTCAATCGTAAAAGGCTTTGACTCTAAACAGAAAATTATAGGAAACTTCTTAGACCTATCTAAGGCGTTTGATACTGTGTACATCCCGAAGCTTTTGGATAGATTGAATAGCAAGGGCGTAAGAGGAATGGTGAATGATATTTTTCGGAGCTACTTAACTGATCGCTCTCAATGCGTTATAATAGATAATGTTATAAGTTCAGAAGAAATTCTAAATATCGGCGTTCCTCAAGGTAGTGTTCTAGGACCTACTTTGTTCCTTATTTACGTTAACGAACT
The DNA here is from genome assembly GCA_019049475.1 of Eueides isabella. Classification (NCBI taxonomy): domain Eukaryota; kingdom Metazoa; phylum Arthropoda; class Insecta; order Lepidoptera; family Nymphalidae; genus Eueides; species Eueides isabella. Next base: position 6,576,778 of record CM032402.1, read on the forward strand.
ACCTAACTAGGCTTTACTAAACTGTAAAATAGTATCATATGCTGATGATACGGCCTTTCTTGTTCATGAAAAAAGCTGGACTGAAGCTAAAAATCTTGTAGAGAGTCATTTGGCTTCTGTGTATAATTGGTTGACCAATAATAAATTGAATCTTAATTTAGACAAAACAAAATTCATTTCTTTTACTCCTCATAATAATAATATTCCATCACTACCAGTTTCTATAAGACTTCATACTAAGCATTGTAATAATATAAGTGAGTGTAACTGCATAAAAATTTGTCAAACAGCTAAAATAAAATACCTGGGTGTAAAATAAAATACCTGGCTCGATGAAACATTTGCCTGGAAAGAACACATTAATGTAATGTGTAACAGAATCAGGAAAACCATCTATATATTTAAAAGTTTAAGATCTATTTTAGATTTGTCTTGTTTAAAAACTATATACTATGCCATTGTACAATCTATAATATCGTATTGTATTATTGTTTGCAGAGGCACAGGTAAAACTAACCTGCTACGATTAGAACGGGTTCAGAGATGTATTCTTAAAGTTATGTTAAATAAGCCCTATGCGTGTTGGCATTGCTGACAACGTGACTCTTCCACACGTACTTTAGTCGCCTCTTACAACACCATGAGTACCAGGGTGATCCTATTCTGGGCCGGATACACACGGCGTGAAAACTGCTTTTGATTATATATTATATTATTAGAAATTAACCATAAATGTTGGATAAGTTATTGGATAAAGTTTATCTAACTATTTTAAACACAAACGATACTAGAAGATAATACAATAATTTATATACAAATATACAAATATGGTTACTGTGAGTTTTTCATAGGGGATCATGTTAACTAAAAGTTAACATGACCCATAATTCAGAATATACGCTAATTATTATTTACACAGCGAAAACAAGGAAGTTTCTAAGTTAGCAGGTATTATCAATTTCTCTTTATTTTTTTTCCACTCCTATTAGTGTAATCGTGTTATAATATAGCCTCTCTTGGTAAATGGTTACATTTGAGAAACGTTTTTTCGTATAGGAATACCTAATACAAAAAAAAACTATTATACTATGATCTATTTTTTTTCTCGATACTTGCAAAATGATATTTGGCCCTTTTTCGTTATGACAGCATTATAAGGATTCTACATTATTTTTTTAAATATTATTATGTAGAAAGTTTGTTTATATTTACAAGAATATATTTGTATACATATTATTTAATATCAAATATATAACACAGAAATTAAATACAGTAAAGTTTTATGTGAAAAGTTCGCCTCTTTCAATACTTAAGACAACAAGAATTAATGTGAAAACTACGTAGTGCCCAGTTTTATTTACGTAAGTATACCTTGATTATAACATTGTATATGGGGCTAGGCGTTATCGCTATGAGCTTGCCTTTGTAGGCCCTACACGGAAGATAGATGAACCAATCTATATACATTCAGCATCGCGTCGAGTAAATTTATTATGGACATATCAGAGATCTTCATTAATTTATGCTTATAGTATATGACATTTGCAGCGATGGAGTATATGTATCAAAGATCTTAAAATAGTAGAATAATGTCTCTAATGTTAAAATAGTAGAAAACGTTGATACTGATTGAGTGATATTAGGTTTTTTTATTCAGCTTTATACGGGATAAAGCGAAGGAAAAAATTAAATCCCTGTTAAGCGTAGCGTAGCGTTGCTTTTGGTAGTTATATAAAATTGTCAATAAGCAAAAAAATAATCTAAAGTATTTTTTTTTATATTTTTTATCCCAAATAGTATACATTGATAGAAAAATTATACTTATATTTTTATTTTAATAATCTTGTAATTTCAAGTAATTTTAAACTACGAGTAATTTCATTTCGGAAAATTGTGCGGAGTCGAAGGCCCTACTAAATGAACTTAACAATAATATATAAGTTATATATTATAATATATATTATATATAGTATTTATCAAAATATTTGCAAAGTAGTTAGAAAAGACTTAGTTACTTTTAGAAATTACTAGTGCCTACTATAAAATATACGTTGAGATTTATTTATAATGGATTTTGTTTATTTTAAATTTACCATCCACCACATAACATGTTACAATGGACGGAACGTGAACATCGTAAGATATCATTAATTTATCGTGGCTTGAACGTAAAATCTGAAATATTTATCAAGATAAACTTGATACTATAGCAGATAAGAAACTATTAAAAGTGAAACGCATACAATGCATAGAATGAATATAGCAGAATTGAGTGTAAAAATAATATAACAGTACGGTGGTCTTAGTATGGAGTAGTTGTAGGGGAGATAATATTCAAATGCATCCCACCCGAATCTGTTCAACTTCAAGTATCGTGTCCCTGTCAGTCGCACCTAATAGCTATTCGAGATAAGTCCCCGATTGTACTTACAACGTAAAAATATTACGGACGATGATTTATTTTACTAAAATTGCATGTACCCAATTAGTGTAACAAATAAATGAGCTATTTATTATAATTTTATGTTACAGATATTATGTAATATCTTTATAACTGAAACAAGATTTTTGGGAGATGTAAAAGTGCGCAATAAACATTTTTAGTACGTAAATTTAAAATATTTCAGTCGAGGGAATAGCATGAAGGGACTGGAACACTTGACCGTCGAATTAACAGTCGCACCATTAAACGATATATTAATAGATTTGATTATTTTTAAATATTTAATATACAGAATAGATAGTATCGAAAGCTTGAGTTCCGCTACTCAATACGCGTTGTTTGAAATTTGACTTCACGCTGTAACTCGCATGAGGCAGGGTAGGCAGAGGGAACCCGGGAACCTAGTGTTAAGATACTCCGTTCCACTTCTGTTCCCCACTTTCCGCCGAATTTGCCAAAAAAAAAATTGACGGAAAGTGGGGAACGGAAATATCGTAATAGAGAGTATTTAAATACTTATTAGCTTTCCAGGTGTTTATGTATACACACACATTATTACACACACACACACATTATTGAAATATTTACTGAGAGCAAAAAAAACATTCGTTTATCAAAAAAAATCATAATAATATAGAGTTTCATAATTATGTTTTCAAATTAGGTTGTATGCTTTATAAATTGTACGATTATAAGACTTGATTGAGGCCTGTCGTGGCGCAGCGGCACAAAGGTGTGACTGTAAACGATAGGTTTTGGATTCAATCCCCACTAGAGGAAATGAATATTTAGTATTTTGTGATTAATATTTTATGTTTTCAATTTCTTCTTTTGGTATTAATGCAAAAGGTGGTGTTTAGTTTCCACTCAACACGCATTGCTTTAAATTCGGCCGAAAGTGGGGAACCGAACGGAGGTTCTTTACACTAGGTTCGAAAGTTCCCTCTACCTACCATGCCATGTGCGGGATACAGAGTAAGGCTGAGAATGATTATAAGAAAGTTTTTTTACCTGTTATATTATCAATTTTTACTTTTCATAAATATTTTCAGGATTCATTCGAATGTTTTATGTTCTTGTGTAGCTTTATCTGTTTACAAGCTAATATGCAAATTATTTTGTCAATAAGCATTAACTTTATTATCTAAACCAAATTTGTGCTCCTTTTATTTAAAATACATTTTAAAAAATATATTTTCAAATATAGAGAATTGATTATTCATACAATTCATTGAAAAATACACAACATTTTAACTATCGTTAGTGACTCAGTACCCTTACAAGACGTTAGATTTCTTATTTTCAAAAGCGCTGTAGATAACATCAGAGGCTGGAAACTAGAAATATATAACAATTTCAAACCAGGTTTAAAATGTAGCTGTTTCGTGTTAATTTAGAGTGTCAACTTAATCTCTTCTTTGTAGAAATAAGGCAAAACATACCTTAAACTGGATAATGCAGTGTTTTAAGTAGATAAAGCTGTATTTATTGTTTGACTATTATATAACCATTTGCAAATTTAAAATTGTATTCTTTAATCTTTAAATTGAAGAGATTTTTCGGTTAGCACGCTCATTTCAGGAACTACTGGTTCGATTTACAAATATATTTTTAGTTAAATAGACTGTTTTTTGAGGAAGGTTATTATGTAAAAGCTGTAATACATCACGAAACCACCAAATGAGTAGAGAAAAATAATAAGATAAAAAATTTACGGGTGAACTCGAAAACTTCGTTCGTGCTTTTTCGTATTCGCGGTTCGCTTCCATTGAAGCAAAAACCATATTTGACGAAATGTTCACCGGTTTTAATGGTGATCTTCTAGACTTCACACACCGTTGGTCCACTGCCATTAAGACCCAAGGTGAGGCATTGGCAATTAGCCTCGATATAGCGAAGGCCTTCCATAGGGTCTGGCACCAGAGCCTTCTGACGAAGTTGCCATACTTCCATACGGACTGCCCGAGGGTTTGTACAAATCGATTGCCATCTTTTATTGCATAAGAACCGTCGTCGACGGTAATTGCTTCGAAATTTCAATTTCATTGGTATGTAGAAACGAAAACAAACCACCATTCTGAATGTCTTCAATAGGTATGTGATCAACGAAACTGTCCCGCATATCATGCAAAAAGAGATCGCATCTCCACAGTCTCGTCTTTCTAACATTCTTCTTCTGTAAAACCCACATTTCGCTGTCGTATCTACACTGCATTGTGTATGGCCAAACATAGTTGGCTGTGTTGACGATTCGCCACCTCATCTATCCAGCTAGGGTAAAAATTACTCTGCAATCGACAGCAACACGCCTTTCCACTTCCATAAGCCACACAGCTCTTCAGCTCTCTCTTGCATTATTTTCGCAAATATTTTAGCACTACTATCCTAGCTAATCAAAACGATAGCCTTGTAGCTTGCACAATCTGTATGTGAACCTTTACATTTTTACAAATGCACGATGAATACACTTCACCAATCGTCTGGGATACCCTAATTCCAGCATAAATTGCACAAAAATCAGAAGCACCAAAATGTGAAGTCCAATATATTTAATTATCTCGGCAGTAACTCCATCTGCTCCTGATGCCTTACCATACTTTAGACTTCGTATTGCGCTCTCCATTTCATATAAATACTTAGTTAGGTCATTAAATTTGAATTTAGAATCTTTTGCGAAAGTAAGAATGTGTATAATTTTTTATATTTGATGTATTATTGAATATGGAGTGGACGCGTAAAGAAGACTGTGTAGCGGTTATCGCTACATCAATGTGGTTATGCGCCAACACAGATTTTTTATTTGATTCATTTATCGTACCATCAAACGGTATAATGAGGACTCAAGTTTGGAACGCTCTGCTAGGACGCCAGCAGTGATAAAATCTGTGAAGACGTGAATCTAAAGAAATCCCATATGCAAGCAGAAACTGTAATAATGTATATATATATATATATATATATATATATATATATATATATATATATATATATATATATATATATATATATATATATATATATATGTATATATATATATATACATATACATATATATATATATATATATATATATATATATATATATATATATATATATATATATATATACATATATATACGTCCACTCACTTTCCTTGCGCTCCCAGAAAAATTTATTACTCGAAATTCCTCTTCATTCTTCTTTCTTTTTATCTAATTCCTTTACTATTAAAGCTGCCCGACTATGGAATTATTTACCTATTGAGATTCGACGTGCCAAAACGTTAGAAAAATTTATAATGTTACTTAAAAAACATTATTTGAATATTTAATTTAGCCTTCGTTCGTTTTTTTTTGCATTTTATTCACAACATTACATATTTAATAAAAATCCACATCAATATATGTGTAATATATATATTTTTAAAGTATGTATGTATTTTATGTATATTAATACATGTAAATATCTATATATGTATGTCGATATGTATATATTGTAATATGCTGTTAAATGAGTATTTATTTAATTGTATTTTTATAATTACGTATGTTATATTTAATGTTTATTGAATAGTTTTATATTTTTATGCACCACCTACCTTCTTTTTATACAACTTCTATAACCAAAGGTTGCCTGGAAGAGATCGCTTAAAACGATAAGGCCGCCTTATTGTACAGTATAGTTTTTTTTTCTGTTTTAGTTTGTATATTTTATGTTTTTGTGCGCAATAAAAGTATATATATATATATATATATATATATATATATATATATATATATATATATATATATATATATATATACATATATATATATATATATATATATATATATATATATATATATATATATATGTATATATATATATATATATATATATATATATATATATATATATATATATATATATATATATATATATAATTCAAATATTTTTATTTCAAATAAGAAGTTACAAACTTCGTTTTTTTGACCGTCAAACAAAGTTACTGCCTCAGACCAGAGAAAAACCGGCGAAAGAAACACACTCGGGACATGACTTTTATTTTAAAACTAAAGCTTTACATCATATTATAATAATTGACAATGATACATTTGAAATAGCCTGAAACGAGCATTTTATTCCCAAGGCGCGTTATCATTTATAAAATCGTTAATTTGGTAATTGCCTTTAACACACAAACGTCTTTTCACAACTTTTTAAAATTGTAAAATAGAAAATTCTCGGACGATTAATGGGATCCTATTGAAAAAGCGTACACCCTGACCCATAAAAGACATACGGACTCGATGCAATCGAGTCATAGGTGCACTAAGATTAAACTTATTTATATTATGTATGTTCCCGATTTTGCTAAATTCATTAATATTTTTCTTAACATACATAATATTTTCAATAATGTATTGCGATGCAACGGTCATTATATTCATTAATTTTTTTTTTCTCTTAAAAAATCTTTAGGGCGTAATTTATACATTGAATTCTATTAGATAAATAAGAAGCCGGAAGATCGAGTGTACGTACTCTTATGCCGTAATGGTGTAGTGTAATGACCAATGTTGAGTTCTGCACACAATGAAATGGCTTGGATAAGTCACAAGACAGGCCAAGAGCATCCTGCGACCCTTCCCATGCCTCATAAATACTCTTTAAGAGAGCTATACCAGCATCGGTAGTAGAACGACTCTTAGTAAAACCATACTGTTTATTATGCATGAGTTTATGATAATTAAATTTTAATAATATTTGATTTAAAATTTTTTTTTAAATTTACTGAATGAAGGTAGTACCGATATAGGCCTAAAATTGTAAGGATCTGATGTACTACCTGATTTAAATATAAGTATTATTTTACTATATTTCATTAGGTCAGGAAACACCCCATACTCTAAACAATTATTAAATATATCAGCAAAGTGAGGAGCAACAGCATCTATTATATAACTTATCAATTTGACAGAAATACCCCATAGATATAAATTATCTATTTTTCTCATTCTCTTATATATATCATTATCTTTAAAGAGTTTGTAAAAATATTATCAAACAAACTCTGTGAACTTGCTCCGTAGTAGAATGATGAGATTTAAATTCAAAATGATAGTTAGAAATTATTTGTTCTTTTTTCCAGTATGGATAGTATTCTATTTAGGTGAAGTTTTTCGAAAACTTTTGAGAATATATATAGGTGATAGGCTAATCGGCCTATAAGGAGTCACTTCGTTCCTGATTTTCTGCTTTATGAATAATTAGAATGTGTGATATAATAATGTCTTTGATTTTCGCGATTGTTACACATTTTAAATGAAATTCTTTTAACCGGATTAATCGCGTATATTCAGTGGTAAACAGTTTTTGGGAAACCCGACGTTTCGAACACTTTACAGTAGTCCGTGGTCACGGGTAGACTGAGGTGGCATTTGGTTGTCAGTTGATATAATTATTATATCAAACTACCGCCAACTATTCTTTAATTGCCTCGCGTAGTGCCCTCGATTCTTGCAGAATGAGCTAACTGTATCTGGTCTTCTGGTGTGGTGTGCTAGGGACTTTAAATTTTTTAAGAGTGAGTCCCAGGTGGTGGAAAGTTTCCAACCATCTTCTCTATTGATTATTAGGATGTTTTTGTATTTCAATAGCCTCGCGGATCATTCTAGGGATATATCTATTCTCCCTAGCGAGTATGTGGGGTTTATCAAACCTGATGTAATGGTTGGATTTGTTCGATGTATGCTCACACACAGCTGACTTTGATACATGCCCATTCTTGACATCGGAGATGTGTTCCTTCACCCTAACACCGATGCATCTCTTTGTTTGACCTATATATGATAAGCCACAGTCACAATCAAGTGTGTATACAGACAAATGCCACCTCAGTCTACCCGTGACCACGGACTACTGTAAAGTGTTCGAAACGTCGGGTTTCCCAAAAAATGTTTACCATTCAATATACGCGATTAATCCGTTTAAAAGTGTTTCATTTAAAAATAATATGTGATACTTTCTATTGGTGTGGGATGTGCTGCACTTTAAGTATATCATTAAATTCAAATTCAAAATATTCTTTATTCAAATAGGCTTTAGCAAGCACTTTTGAATCGTCACAACATAAAATTACCACCGGCTCGGAATGCAGTTCTGCTGAGAAGAGCCGGCAAGAAACTCAACAGTTGCTCTTTTCAATATCGAATAAAGTCACAATTTCATTTAATAATGTCTTTGATTTTCGCGATTGTTATACATTTTAAATGAAACAGTTTTAAACGGATTAATCGCGTATATTGAATGGTAAACATTTTTGGGAAACCCGACGTTTCGAACACTTTACAGTAGTCCGTGGTCACGGGTAGACTGAGGTGGCATTTGTCTGTCAGTTGATATAATTATTATATCAAACTACCGCCAACGATTCCTTAATTGCCTCGCGTACTGCCCTGGATTCTTGCAGAATGAGCTAACTGTATCTGGTCCTCTAGTGTGGTGTGCTGGGGATTTTAAATTTTTTAATAGTGGGTCCCAGGTGGTGGAAAGTTTCCAACCATCTTCTCTATTGAAATTAGGATGTTTTTGTATTTCAATAGCCTCGCGGATCATTCTAGGGATATATCTATTCTCCCTAGCGAGTATGTGGGGTTTATCAAACCTGATGTAATGGTTGGATTTGTTCGATGTATGCTCACACACAGCTGACTTTGATACATGCCCATTCTTGACATCGGAGATGTGTTCCTTCACCCTAACACCGATGCTTCTCTTTGTTTGACCTATATATGATAAGCCACAGTCACAATCAAGTTTGTATACACCTGCACACTGCAAAGGAATATTGCTCTTCACTGGTCTCAAGAATTGGCTCACTTTCTTGTTAGGCTTGAAAATAGTTTTAATAGAAGCTCTTCTTAAGATGTTGCCGATTCTGTCTGTAACACCCTTTACATATGGTAAAAGTGCTGGTTGCCTCTCAACTGTAGGTGGCTTGTTGGTCTTCTGACAATGCTGGCGGGGAACTGGCAGCTTGTTCTGATGAAGAGCAGTCTTCACCTGTCGAAGCTCGTCCCCTAGGTGTTCAGCATCGCAGAGGTGGTGAGCTCTCTGAAACAAAGATTTGCCAACGGTAGATAAATTTTGACAATCCTGATGCAGTCTTTAATAGGTATACTGGTGAACAGCGACTGGACATCAAAACTGACCATGGACCAGTATATCTATTAAAGACTGCATCAGGATTGTCAAGCGGAAGCTAGAGAAGAACAACATGCCTATAAAATATCTTGAACTTTTAGAACACTGCCTTACATCTGGATATCTGGTGTTCAATCAAGAATTCTATTTACAAATAGATGGCATTGCTATGGGTTCGCCTGTGTCTCCGGTAATAGCAGATATATACATGGAGGACTTCGAGGAGATGGCTCTTAGCTCTGTACCATGTCTACCTAGGATATATAAGCGGTACGTAGATGACACATTCACAATTTTACCTACGGACAGTGTTTATATATTCTTAAACCACCTTAATTCTATTAATAATAATATTCAGTTTACAATGGAATTACAGGCAAATAATTCTTTAGCTTTCCTTGATGTTTTAGTCATAAAGAATTCTAATGGCACAATAGGCCACACAGTATATAGGAAACCCACACACACCAATAGATACCTCAATGGTGAATCTCACCACCACCCTACACAGTTATCTACCGTTGGCAAATCTTTGTTTCAGAGAGCCCACCACCTCTGCGATGCTGAACACCTAGGGGACGAGCTTCGACAGGTGAAGACTGCTCTTCATCAGAACAAGCTGCCAGTTCCCCGCCAGCATTGTCAGAAGACCAACAAGCCACCCACAGTTGAGAGGCAACCAGCACTTTTACCATATATAAAGGGTGTTACAGACAGGATCGGCTACATCTTAAGAAGAGCTTCTATTAACACTATTTTCAAGCCTAACAAGAAAGTGAGCCAATTCTTGAGACCAGTGAAGAGTAATATTCCTTTGCAGTGTGCAGGTGTATACAAACTTGATTGTGACTGTGGCTTATCATATATAGGTCAAACAAAGAGAAGCATCGGTGTTAGGGTAAAGGAACACATCTCCGATGTCAAGAATGGGCATGTATCAAAGTCAGCTGTGTGTGAGCATACATCGAACAAATCCAACCATTACATCAGGTTTGATAAACCCCACATACTCGCTAGGGAGAATAGATATATCCCTAGAATGATCCGCGAGGCTATTGAAATACAAAAACATCCTAATTTCAATAGAGAAGATGGTTGGAAACTTTCCACCACCTGGGACCCACTATTAAAAAAATTAAAATCCCCAGCACACCACACTAGAGGACCAGATAAAGTTAGCTCATTCTGCAAGAATCCAGGGCAGTACGCGAGGCAATTAAGGAATCGTTGGCGGTAGTTTGATATAATAATTATATCAACTGACAGACAAATGCCACCTCAGTCTACCCGTGACCACGGACTACTGTAAAGTGTTCGAAACGTCGGGTTTCCCAAAAATGTTTACCATTCAATATACGCGATTAATCCGTTTAAAAGTGTTTCATTTAAAACACAATTTCATTGTTTAATACAATAGTGATTATCCTGCATGAAATTCAAATGACCTTAATTAAATACATTTTTATCATTCAAATATTCTTCGACAGTGTAGTACGCTTACTTAATTAACATTACTTTAACATTTACTTTAAACTTCTCTAGTGGCAAATGCAAAATACACTGCAGAATACTATTGTAGATACGTATACTCAGACCCATAAATGATTTATTTACTTTTTGGAGGCGATAACTAGGCGTCACAAGTTTGTCCTTGTTTCTCGTCCCAATCGTGTGTCTGTCACTGTGTTTGACACACACACACACTATAGCACTGAATATGTTGCCGGACAAACAAAATATTGTAAAAAATATATTGAGAAGCAACCGTAAGAATACCTGTATCCTTAAAAACATCTCGCAGAGAATCTCGAGCTTTAAGATTATAAATAGATCTTACGGCTCTTTTTTGCAGTATAAATATTGAATTTATTTCGGCAGCGCTGCCCCATAGTAGCATCCCATAAGAAAGAATACTATGAAAATAACTAAAATAAACTAGTCGGGCAGTATTAATGTCCGTAATTTGCCTTACTTTTTTAACTGCGAACGCGGCTTTGCTGAGTTTATCTGCGAGTGTTGCAAGATGGGAATTCCACTAAAGCTTGGAATCTATAGTTATACTTAAAACACCGTTGATTTCGTCACCTCGACAGGTTCACCTTTAATAGTAAGATAAAAATTTTGTTTTCTAACGTTAGGTAACGAAAATTGTATACATTTAGTTTTTTTTGCATTTAACATAAGGTTATTTACGTCAAACCAATGAATAATATGCGACAAAGCAATATTTACTTCGTCAAAGTTAACTTTACTTCTGTCAACCTTAAATATTAGAGAAGTATCATCAGCGAATAGTACAATGTCGCATAAATTCTTTGCATAAAATGGTAAATCGTTTATATATAACAAAAATAAAAGGGGACCGAGAATAGAACCTTGTGGAACACCCATTCTTAGAGGAGATCCAGACGATTTTACATTATTTATAGTAACCACCTGGATTCTTTGAGTTAAATACGAGGCAACAAGGTCAAGAGCTGCGTCCTGTATGCCGTAGTGAGAAAGTTTTAATAGCAAAGTTTCATGGTCTACACAATCAAAGGCTTTGGATAGATCGCAAAACACTCCAACTACATTTTACGATCTCTCCCATGCGTCATAGATGTGCTTGAGAAGTGCAGCACCCGCATCTGTCGTTGACTTGCCTTTGGTGAAACCATATTGCTCACTATGTATATAATTGTTTCTATGTATAAATAGTGAAATCTGGTCAAAAATTATTTTTTCAAATATCTTGCTTAATGATGGTAAAATCGATATTGGTCTGTAGTTTCCAGGATCATGTCTATCTCCATTTTGGAAAAGCGATACTATTTTACTATATTTCATTAAGTCTGGAAAAGTACCGGTTTCTATACATCTATTAAAAACATACGCGAGGTAAGGAGCAATACTACTTATAATAGTACCAAGCAATTTTACTGACATATCCCATAAATCACCAGTTTTCTTTAAATTAAGACTTTTGAATACTTTAACAATCTCATCTGGTGATACATGCTTAAAAACGAATTTATATTTTGATTTAACTACATGTTTTTATAATATGGATACTGCGTGAGAGGGAGATGATGGCAGTGAACAAGTTACTTTAACTGGTGCTTCTGAGAAAAACTTCTCAAAAGCATTTGCCACTTCCGAGTCCGATTCTAATATGAAGTTATTAATATGTAACTTGATGGGTTCACTGACAGCTCGAGATCTCCCAGTTGTAATCGTAATAGCATCCCATGTAGCTTTGATTTTATTATGGGATTTCAAAATTTTATCTCTTACATATATAGACTTGGCCTGGATACAAATACGTTTAAATATTTTTGAGAAATTTCTAACCCTTGAGGAACTTGAACTTGAGGAACGCTGGATCATGATTCCATTGCCTCATATTATACAATTCGTACATCTTTACCCTACTTCGGTAAATACCAACGGTTGCCCAGTTACTGAATTTTAAATTTGAATTTATATAAACCTTTTTCGTTTCAAAAATATTGTCAAACTCAGTTGACAGTAATTTAAAAACATTTCCATACAAAAGATTTGGTTGTACTTCGGACATATTTATACTCGAGATTTTTTCGTTAACATTATAAGCATAACGATTTATTTTATTATTAGTGATCGGTCTAATTGTTATTATACCTTACGTTTATTTAATGAAAATTTTTGACCACAATGATCTGAGCTTAGGTTATTAATGATATTTTTTTCTAATATCTCGCAGTGACAGAAAACATTATCTAGGCAAGTTGCTGAGATATTTGTTATGCGAGTTGGTTCAGAGAAAATATTTGTTAATTTATAAGATTTAAATAAATTAAGAAGACGGAGACTCTGTGCTGTGAGTTGCTTGAAGTATATCTACATTAAAATCTCCGCATACAATTATTGATTTACTTTTACAACTCAAATTATTAAGGACTTCCTCCATTTTCTCCTCAAATATCTCAAAACTAGCTGATGGGGGATAATTCAATGGTGCATTCGTCGGAGAGAGCCACTATATCTGGCCGTGGTTTACAACATATATCATTACGCACGAGTATAAGCGATCCGCCGCGGATGGTCTTCTCTCTAACGAACGCACTATAATTGTGGAACACAATAATTGTGTAAGAAACGTTATAGTTTTTTTTTTGGGAGTTGGGTCAATATTTCTTTTGTTAATAGGTCAAAGCCAGGTGATTTTTTGTCTTTATGGTTTTTGATGACCCTGTTTCCAGAGTGAGTAATTGGTCTTCTCCGAAGCAGTCAATGATTCAAGCAGTGTCAGCAGTGTATCATCACGCCAAGCCTGTAACATTGCCTTTAATGTTTTACAAGCACTATTTAAATTTGTCTTGTCTTATTTCAATCTGCCTTGACGCCAGATTCTACGAAGACGTCTCTTTTACAAGACTGCGTTCCTTATTTCTATGGGATTGGATTAAGCTGCCGGCCTCGGGCTGTTGTTAGTCTTGATGTATGTGTGTTTGTCATTCCAGTCGCCGCCCACCACAAAACGATTACCAAGCGTACTGGAAAAATGTGAAAACATTGTTTCGCTTTATTGTGTTTTGGTGGACAGTATATTACCGAGACAATTAAGTATCCATTTTTATCTTCGACTGCTATACTCGTTGCCTGAAGGTAATCATATCTGTAGCTAGGAAGTATATGACGTTTAATAGACTTTTTTACTATTCCTGCAGTTCCGGCGCGGCTAGTTCCATCAGGGTGGGATGTATGGTAACAATTGTGGTTTGCAAACTTAATAGATGATGCAGGTGTACAGTGTGCCTCTGATATTACTAATATATCAAGCTTGTTTTCTCTCATAAGAATCTCTGCTTAATTTTTGTTTGGAGCTCAACCATTTATGTTCCATTCAGCTATGTGTAGAGTTGTACCTATTTTGATAGTTTTTCAGTAAGTTTGACTATGGGACTCATTGGAGTGCTCATTTATTGAAAGATATGGTATGGTTCTTTGATTATGGCGTTCCGAGCGTTGAAAGATAATATCAAGCTTTTCAGTTTCTTTTAATGTGTATTTTAACGCGGGTAAACGGATAAACAGACTACCCATAACCAGGGACCGTCTGTGGTTACGTTATAACACTTTACAGTAGTAAAATGGTAGAAACGTCGGCTTGCAAAAAGGTTTAAAAACCAACATACGCAATTAATCCGTTTAAACTAGTTTCATTTAAAATGTGTAACAATCGCGAAAATCATAAAATATTATTAAATATAAGTTAGGTACATTAGCAATTTTTAAAAGAAAAAACCTTTGGCATATTTTTATATATGTAAACATTTTGAACGGCTAAGCCACAGATTTATTTCTTGCACCGAAATGAGTTCCCATAGAACTTACTCGAGTATTCTTAAAGTCAGATTCTCAGAGCACCTCAATGCGTTGTGTATGAGTTTGTAAAAAATTTAACATTTCCCTTGAATAAGAAGGATTACATATTATAATTGAGTAACACACAGTACAGAACTAAAAGTACGGAGATTCCAGCGAAAACGGATTGGGAGCGCTTGAAGCCCTTACCGGCCATAAAAGTTACTCCAGTTTGAAATTGAAAGGGGAACTATTGTTCATAATATTAATTGAGTTAGACAAGTTATCAAGAGTAGAATGGTTTTAAATGTAAAGATGGTGTTACTATATAATATATAGAAACTTTGTATGAGCTAGTGTAGTAATATTTCTTTTTTAGGTAAGTTTTATATAATCTGTTATTAAGTATCGTAAATTACTATTAAAATATTTTTTTTAACTTCAGGTTGTAAAGAGTATTTTATAAAGGCAATAATGGCTTTCGTTTTTTTTACGAACTGTATTCGGTTTTTATCTATGGCTACTTGGCTGGTCTTTTCTGTTTGTCCTTTATTTTTTTAATATACCTAGAACACAGACCAATAAGGCTAGCACAATTAACCTTATGTTCAAAAAAAAATACAAATTATTTATTTACAGATTATACAACTTCATAACAACAATCATAACGATTAAAATCACATATGAAATATTTTTAATGGGAAAAAACTATTCATTGAAAAAAATAATCGTGTGGTGCTTCGATCAACTATTCATAGTTGATCGAATAGTGAATAGTTGATCGAAGGTGTGGTGTAATGGTTGAAATCGAAATAATCAATTATTCTAAGCTAATTGTTGTAGTTTACCTATAGACTAATTAAACTGAGTGCTCTAAATGATTTTTTTCTATTAGCTTATTTTAGATTGGCAAATTATACAATATACACATAGTAATTGGTAATATTTTTGTATAGATATTAACGTTCCATTTTACGTACTCTATTGCATAGTTGGCTTGTCCGCATTATTTGTCATTTGAATTGATAGCCCACCGAATATTCCGGATAAACTGAAAGTCAAACAAATAAATTCATTCTTGAGAGATCTAGAAAAGGCCTATAAGAAACCAAATTGTTTAGATTTATCTGAAATTTATAGATCATTTAGTGATCTTTAGCGAGTTATACAAATAATAAGGAAAATTCTTAACCATGGTGGACTACAGCAAATGGAAAGATATCGAGGTTAGTTTTTATTTATTTTATCCAAAAAAACAAGTAGCTTATATAGAAATCAACTATAAAAAAGTATATTTTCATGTTAAGTTACTTTTAATTTTGATTATTAAATTTATATTTTCTAACAACTAGATTTCTGACGACGAAGATGAGACACATCCCAATATTGACACTCCTTCGCTATTCCGTTGGCGGCACCAAGCCCGTGTTGAACGCATGGAGGAACGAAAACGAGAAAAGGAAGACCACGAACAACGTAAAGCTGATAATATTAGAAAGTTGGCTGAAACTAAAAAGAAGCTGGCAGAAGCGCCCCCGGACAGCACTGATCTGGAATCTTTGAAGAAATGTTTAGCTGAACTCGAAAAAGAAGAAAGAGCAATTAAATTCAAGGAAGATGAATTGAAAAAAAAAGAAAAGAAGACCCCATGGAATGTTGACACAATAAGTGAACCTGGTTTTACAAAAACAATAATCAACACTAAACCTGGTAGGTCTAAAGATGAGAACCTAACAGAGGAAGAAAAAGAAGCAAGAATGAAGAAATTCATAAAGGAGAATGAGAAGTTATTAAAACAATTTGGTATGCTCCGTCGATATGATGACTCAAAACAATTTCTTTTGGAACACAGTCAATTAGTATGTGAAGAGACTGCCAATTATCTTGTCATTTGGTGTATTAACTTAGAAATGGAGGAGGTAATTTTATAACTTATTTTTTCACAAAGTTGTGACAGTATTATCATTTATAACATTTTTCTACTCAAAATATTGCATTTGACTTGTTAAATTTGTAATTCTATAGGCCTTGGTTAATCAAGCTGAAACACTAGGTTAATTAAGCTAAAAGAAAAAATATGATCATTGGTTTAGCTATTTCATGTATTGTCACAGAGAATTAATGTTTTTAAAGAAAGTTTAATAATTTTTAATTTCAGAAACATGACTTAATGGCACATGTGGCCCATCAAACTATCTGTATGCAATACATGTTGGAGCTCTCTAAACAACTTGATGTGGACCCTAGAGCTTGTGTGGGTTCATTTTTCTCCAGGTAAGAAATTAAACACTATCTATATTAACTTTTCTACTAAACTTTTGGAATAAAAAAAAAAATGTGATTATTAAGAATTGTCTCAATGTGGAGAAAAATCTAACTATAAACCAAATACTTTCTAAGAAAATGATTATAAAAATGTATGGGCAAACATGCAGCTGTAAAAGCTTTAGTTATGGATTTGATTCTGTCTTAGCAGAATGAAATATTCAATATTTTTTTTCTCACTGCTAATGAGGCAAATGATTAATATAGTTAAATAAATTATAGTACTTACTAAAATTACATTATACAACCTGTAAGTTTACATTTGTTGGATTAACAATCATAAATTAATATTCCAAAACAGAATTCAAGTAGCGGAGAAAACATACAAAGATTCATTTGATGATGAGTTAGAACAATTTAAGGCAAGAATCAAAAAACGTGCAGCGGAAAAGATTCAAGAAGCCTTGAGAGAACAGGAGGAAGAAGAACGAAAAGAAAGACTAGGACCTGGTGGCTTGGATCCTGTAGAAGTATATGAAGAACTACCTGATGTAAGTTACAGTAATATATTATACTAGATTTTACCTCTTGCTTTGCCTAAATGAAATGCAAAGAACTAAGGATTGTATATGACATATTAGATAGATTAGATAACTATAGTCACAGCGACAGTGACTAGAATTATCTCGGAAACTTCATATATGTTACATTACAATTATGACCATTACATATTATAGTCTTTGTCAATAAATAGACTTTACCATATAACTGGATTTATTCAATTTGAACCAGTAGTTTTTTTTTAGGTTAGTGCATTCAAATAATTAGGTACTCTTCAGTTTTCTAAAATTTGTATGGATTATTTTAATGCTCCATTGAAAATGCAATATTTTCCCCTAACTCCACTTCACTTTGCCCAGGAATGGTGGGATACAAAATTTAATAAAAAAAATATTTTTTATTAACAAACATTGCAGGAATTAAAGAAATGCTTTGATTCTCAAGACGTTCCAATGCTCCAAGCAACCATAGCCAAAATGCCTGAAGAAGAAGCTGTATACTACATGAAGAGATGTGTTGATGCAGGTCTGTGGGTGCCCGGCAAGAATGATGAAGAGCCCACCATGAAGGACAACACAAAAGATACTCCATCAGCTAGCACTGATGATGTAGACTGATTTAAATATTACTTTCATGCATTTTTACTTTGTATATTTATTCTAGTATATATCTTATTGTATATGCAAAAGATTACTTGGTTTTATAATATGCCTCTCATACTTATGTACATCTGCAAGGGCCAAGCCGAGCTTTGGATATGTTTGTGTTATGTATGTGTTACGTCATCCCTCATCCCATAATCACAGCACATGCTTTGTTTTGTCCACACTGATTACCCCGTCACATATTTGTTCTTATCATAATATTTATTTTCCATATATTAAAAATCATAGACAAAAAATGATATTCTTGATTGTATAATGGAATGCATCATACCATTATTTTTTCTTTAATAATTTTTTTTTTTACGCTAAGCTCAGCTTAAGCCTCGCAAACTGTGTGTCCTATACAGCATATGTGACAAGTGGTGTAAAAATTAAATTTGTGATATTCATAGAAACAAAAAGTTAAATGCTTCAATTTGATGTGTTCATTAATTGCCTCCATTTCAATGATAGTAAAGCATTTATGTAAAGATTTTCTAATGTATTAAATCGCAATGTAATGTAACTATTGTTTGTTTTTTTTTATTATATTGTGGTTTAATATAATTCTAACATTTGCATGTTTAATGTAGTTTCTTATAAAAAAAATACATTTAGATTTTAAACAGTGAATTTTTTGTTCTTAACTCGTAGTATAAGATAATGAATTTTACTCAGTTTATTTTTTTTAACATTTTCATATTTAAAATCTTATTTACTCGTAGTAGTTATCGATTCATTGTTAAGTTGATTTATTATCAGTTAGAGATATAATTAATTCTTTAGTATTAGTGTTACAAGCGGTCATTAGTTTATGACTCTTGAATGAACAAGCTTGTTATTTTGTACATAACAATTCTCTAAGTGGATAGTAATAAAAAATAATTATGCCTGACATATTATTCTGTATGTTATTTTCATATCTTTTTCTTTATTTAATTAAAACAAATCAAAAAATAATTTATATTTTTCCAACTTTACGCCATACCCTGCATGTATAGCAGAACCGGTAGAAATTAACTTATTTCAAAATTCTGAGCTTTCCAATCAAATATGAGACAGTGTGTTGAAAAGTAGAAATCAATAAGGCATCTCTTACTAGAGGGGCAAAAATATAATAATTTGTTCTCCCGAATGATCCAATCCGCAGTCACATTTACAGTCACAATGTAAAACCACCCTTATATAATGTTTGTAATACTTTTTTTCTTCTCTCTGTATCACGCACATGGCACAAGGCTTCCGATAAATTTGGAACCGTTAACGGCCTGCTTTGTATCGTTACTAGATCGATGAATTGAAAATTAAGATATATAATAATAAAGTAACAAAAGGGGTCTGTACATTAAATAATTTTTAAAAAAAAGTGGTTAGGAAACGGTTAAACAGAAAAGATTAACAAAATAAATGTCTTGTTTGTCTGTTTGCACACGCTAACCTCTGGAACTACTGGACGGATTTAAATGAAAGTTTTTATATAAGTTTTTCTGCAAACTGAAACGAATAGACGCCAATAGTCAAAATTGATCAGGATGAATAGCGATTTTTGTTGATGTATAAAAATTGAAGATATATGTATATATATATATATATATATATATATATATATATATATATATATATATATATATATATATATATATATATATAATGATTGTTTCAACTGAAAGGAGTTTATAAAGATATTTTTAAAAATGCAAAATGTACGCAAATATATACTTATAATAAATCTGTACTGTTTAGTCTTGTTGAAATATATATTAAAAAAACCTTATTGGATACATTTTTTCCTAACCACTTTATTTCATCTTTCATTTCCTCGGATCGAACCCACAACCTGTCGGTTACAGTCACACGCTTGTGCCGCTGCGCCACGACAGGTTATTATGATTTCAGATAAATGCTGAGCCTCGGTGGCGATAGAGAGAAAGAAATAAGATTATGAAATAAAAATCCACGTTTAACTTGTACTTTTATATAACAAAACTACATTAGGTGATCGCGCTACGTGACCACGTGCGACGGTAGTTGCGGCCGACCCTCCAGTTTGCTGTAGTCTAAGTGGAATTCTTTCGCCACCTGATACAGAAAAAAAAACAATGTACACACTAATGTAAATAAGAGATGGGCTTAGAGCTACAAAGCTTTCTCTGCTTTTGCCATAAAATATAGAAAATAAATATCTGATTGAGAATATTAGTCAACATATATGAAAAACATTATAACAAATACATAGATAAATACTATACTTGAATAGACTAATAAATATAAATTATATAGATTAATATATAGTCGTAGCGCAGCGGCACAAACGTGTGACTGCATACGACAGACAGGTCATGTGTGCCATCCCCATTCAAGAATGAAATATTTAATATTTTCATTTCTTCGCTATGGCGACAAGGCAAACCGCGTTCCCGCGCCAACTTCTCTCTGCCGACCCTTAGAAATGGCTAATTAGATTTGAACGCAGTTTTTACTATTATATTTTGATAATGTTCACTTAAAGCAAAACCTCACTTAAAAGTTAAGTTCACCAAAATTAAAAAGTTACGGTACTTGAAAATATTACGATTAACAAAATTGTCACATTTTTATTCTTAAAAGTGATAATATCAGTACAACAAGAAAGCAATTAAATTAAGCAGCATTAATAATATAGTGCAACTCAAGCGGACGAAGCCGCGGAATGGCCAACCTTGCGCCAATTGTGCGCATCAAAGAAGTAGTAAGTGCCGCGCTCGTACGTGGACGTCTTCTCCACCATGGGCATGCCGGGCGCCTGCGAGATCCACACCTTCTCCTCCATGTGATACCGCCACTCGCGGTTGTATCTGTAACATCACGGGACACCACTTAAGACACTCCCTACCACAGCCAATTCTATCTTCGATCACAGGCTTTTCATATATAAGAAAATATCTTATACGCGTGATTGGACCAGAACGTAAGCATGGGATCTCACTTTTGGCAGAGCATGTAATTGTCAGCCCTATGGTTGCGGAATTACTACTTAGCGGAGTAGATTATTTTAAACGGACATTGTCGGCAAATAATCATTCACATTGAATCTCATCTATTATTTACATATATACATACTTCACGCTATATCCTTAGCGGAGTAGGCAGAGAGAACGGAGCGCCAAACGCCACGGTCTCGGCATACCTCTCTCGCCTCGTCCACTGTCATCAACCCATTCATACATGGCGTCCGGGGTGTCCTCATGCTTTTTACGTGACCTTCCTCCAGTATCGTATATACTGTGTTTTCGAAGGTCAACCGAGGTCTCCCCCTCCCACTTTTCTCATTACGTAACGTATACTATAAAAAACCAAAATCAACTCACAACTCCGCAGCAGCAGCGATCTGTAGGACGTCCCCCACAAAACAGTAGAACAAGTAGAATAATAAATCTTCCTTGTATCGACTTAGGCGTAATGGCGCCAGTTTTTCTCTTATGGAACCATTAATTAGATATTCGGGGGGCACGTGATAGTCCATGTCTTGCGGCCTGGAAATCAAATTGATATACGGTTTGAAAAAAAAACAGCTGTAAGCTTTTTCGACATAGCAGGGTAGGTTGTTAAAAAGGTAGTGATATTCCTTTTTCCTGCTTAGCAAGGTTAACTAACAAAAGGAACCCAAAGTTAAGATATGCTAATCCCCACTCATCGCCTAATTTCCGATATGTTGTGTGTCGAGAGGTAACTTAACGCCGCGGTTTATCTACTACAAATATCGCGTTTACACTCAAATGTTATCACTTGACGGCATTTAATAAAATATTGCTATTTATTATTATTTCTCCTTCCTCATTTTAAAACAATGTCTGTTTAACAGCGGAACCTAACGCCAAGTTTATAACTTATATAATATTACCAGAGTACGGAAACGAGAATTATTTAATTGTAATCCCTCGAATTCAAAATATATAGTTCTGCTTTTACACAATCAATAAACGATATTAAATTACACAATAAGAATCTTTGCACCCAAAAGATTATCTAGTAAAAATCGTTGATTAGCATTTGCAACCAACATTTTCATAAAACGTGGTTTCTATAAAAAAAACCACATAAATAAAACAAAAATTAATATATAAAAAAATCACCTGCAAGGCGTATCCGCCCAAGGCCCAGCAAATGTAAGGTACAAATTGTCAGGTGAATTCAAATTAAGACCCAAAGCCGTTAAATCCTGGCCCAGGGCCAAAGACACTAAACTGGGGTCCGATTCCGCCGCTCTAATGAACGTTAAAAGCCCTACTATGCCGAATTGATTGGGTATCATCGTTTCTGGTATATTCGTTACTTTGCCTGCAAAAATAGTTGTTTTTTTATGTTATTATATAGAAAATATCAATAAAGTAACAAACTTCTAATAAAGAAATGTTAACACAAATAAAAATATGTAAAAAAATATACAACATGCAAAAATAATTATTTATATAATACAAAATGAAAAAAAAAACATGCTGTGAATAAATACAATGTAGTAATTAAGAACAACAGACACCATATTTCAAGAAAAAACACGACATGAAATAAACATTTAATAAAGAAAACACAAACACAAAAATTACCTACAATTAAATTATTTTTGTAAACTAAAGTAACAAAATCACTAGCACAAAAAGAAACCTATATATACTATTTAATAAAACTTTGATCTAAGAAAATCTAAAAAACTTAAAAAAAAGTTCTAATAAAATTTTAATAAGGTATTTAGCAAAAAAATGCTTACTTTTCAAATAATCATACACACCATAATATTCCGTGTGTGCTCCTTGACTGACAACTTTGTGGACAAAAGAAACAGCACGTTGTTATTAAACACGTAATATTAATGTTAAATACGTGTAATGTACAAACATGCACTACCCCTCTATTTGTTATAATATACACTTATAACAAATCAGTAACCCATCGCTGTCTATACATTGAAGATATATTGAAAAAAAATAACTAGTAGAGGACATTTATTACTGTTCTAGAGCCTAACATATAATTTTCTGTACTGTTTATCTGTTTGTCTGTGCGTTTGATGATGTCTGATTTATTTTAATCGGGGAAAAAATTTAATAGTTACGTACATTTAAAAAAGTTCAAAAAAATTGCTGCAAAATGTTTAATTATTTAGCTGAAAGTTAAGTTTTCAATTTAAGTATTTGAAAATAGTAAATAAAATTGTGTAGTTAAAGCGAGGAAGCCGCCGGCGGGTCCCTACTTATAAAACATTAATCTACCCTTAATTGTACTATAGTAATATGGCACAAGATATTTAAAATGTACTAAATTTAAACGTTGATTTAGTTAGTTATAGGTAAACCAATAAGTAAATAAATTGTTAGTTTTCATTAAAAATAGTCCCATATTAAAAAAAATTCAAGATATTAATTTCACCGTTACTCATTATTGTTGTTATAACCCAAAAGGAAAAATTAACATCATAAATATACAAATTAATTAATTTTTCGACACAACCAAAGGTTTAGTATTTAAAGAATAATCTAAATAGCATATTTAATTAACACTAAATCTACTAGAATGTATCTTCTACCTTTTCTATATTATATTTATAGATTGTACAATGAAAACCTGTAATTTATAAGAGCGTTTAACAGTACGTACCGCAATTTGGCTAAGGGATCATTTTGCTAAGACGACAGCGTTAAGTTCTGCTACTAAACACGCTATTGGGATTTTTTCAAATATCTTTAAATGTAAAAGAGTAAATTCACACCACAGTAACACCATCATATTTTTAAATACGGGTAACACACGATATGACGTCATAAGGCCTTGTAAACAAAGAGTAAACCCATAGGTCGCAACCAATATCAGTGCATTTGTGTGACATTACAAAGCAACATTTTAATAGATTTTATACATTGTCTAAAAAATGGTGTATCCTTATAGCCGTTTACTGGGATTTGAGTCCCTTTTATCTTTTAGAAAGCATTCAAGGACTTATCAGTACTAGTGCGCGCACTAAGAGGAACTCCAGCTCTAGATTTAAAGTAAACATAAACGCACCAGTACTATATAGAATAAATGCACTCAGAATACTTCAAGAAGCACCAGTGCCCACGCACTGAAAGTACTCAAGAAAGGTGGATAAAGTTACCGGGACAATGTAGCAGGGAAGTTAGAGAATTCTCAAAAATTGTTTTACGTAATACTTGAAAGTTCCTTAATTTTAGTTACAAAATTTGCAATTGTACATTCTAATAAATTTAATGTTACTGGCACAATAAAGCACAAAAAAGTAAAGAAAACAATACACTCACACTCACCGTCCGGCGAGGTCTGTATGCCCTTGCGGGGCGCCCCCTTGTCGGGCGCGTAGTCTGGCGCGGGGGGATGCCCCGCGCCGCCCGCGACCGCCCCCCCGCCCACTGACGTACCCGGCAGCGCGGGGAAGTCCTCTGATGACATCGTGAACTCTGATTGCTCGGATGTTGGCTGCTTCACCATACCCACTGGGACAGGTGATTCTTTATATACATTTTCGGACTACTAGCTTTGTGAAACATTGTCTGGAAGCTCCTCTTTATAGACGCTATGGTTATGGCTGTGTTCCATTTTAACGGGGTAATAATTATATTTGAAATTATTTTCAATTTCCCAAAAATGATAATACAAATGGCGATCCGACAACAAGCATGGATCTAAATGATCGATTCTCAATGCCTACACTGCATTGCGCGGCTTGCAAAAATTTTAAAATGAATGTGGATTATATATTGCTATATATAATTAAATTTTTGCATTTTCATTTTGAATTGACTAGATACTTTATTTACGTCTCACACATAAGAACCTCATTTGCCCTTGCAACACATCATTAGATAAATTTAATTCAATCAGGCAATTTTTTTTACAATAACTTTTACAAAACAATAGTGTGAAAATGTAAAAGAAATATAGAACATCAACTTAAGAGCAATCAGATTGACAGTTTAGCAATTTTATTATTTATGTCTATATACAGTCTCTACCAATTCTTCGACCCACATAACACGGAATAAACGAATATCTATAAATTTTAATGATATTGTCCTAATCATCATGATAAATCAACGAATTTGGACGTTAAATATTTCGTAGTGGAACTCAACGCCGCACTTTTAGTAATTGCCAGAGCAAAGAAAATTTTCATTTTCTTTGCTTTGGCAATTACTACTTATTAAATATTTCATTCCACTGAGTGAGAAACGAATTTACAACATCAAGTTCAGTCGCATGTTTGTACCCCTGCGCCACAAGAGGCTTCAAGTATTTAAATCCAAATTCAAAATATTCTTTATCCAAATACATTTTTGCAAGTATCTTTTAAAAATGCAACAGTTGCATTTTTAATACTGAAGAATTGTCTCAACTTTACTTACATCACATTTATAAAATTAATGGTTCACAAATATTGTTTAAATATATCTATTCTAATTAGAGCGTTTGAAAAAAAAATCCTTGCTCTTATAACTAGACACACAGCATGGTGTCGAATTCCACCACTTCACAATTAACACGCAATAAATCAAAAATTTTGTAGAAAATAAAACGAAATACCTCAACCCTAAATTCAATTTGCTTACCCTATATATATGACATTGAAACCAAATAACGTAACCAAAAAAAAAGCCACAGCTTACCGTAAGGTTTAGAGCCGGGTGGCGGAGGTGCTGCCGTGGGGGCCTGATCACCAGCCCCTCGGGCCGTCAGCGACGGGAACTCACTAAGGTCCAGGAGCGGCGGCGTGGACGTGTCACCGCCCTCGCCGAACACCGAGTGGTAGTTACCCGCGTTGAACCTCGACAGATTCGCCATACTCGACTATACATACCATTGGTGGTGGTCACTATTTGTTTAAACGTACTATAGTGCTAGTGGTCTAGCTGAGTTTTGTAGTGTCCGACCAAACATGTTTCACCAAAAGTCGAAGTCGAAATTATAAATATATAAATCAAAATAATATATGTATTGAAACTGTATCTGTACCAGTGTAGTTTAAACAAAATTTAAAATAATTAAAAGTGATGACAGCTATGAGCCTCTAGTGCAGAAATTTACAAATAAAAATAACAAACCAACACTCTTTGGTCTGGTAAAATTTGGCAGAAACCAAAATAAGAAATTCTATATATGAAACTGAAACATTTGGTCAGGCACTATTTCTAGTAATCATTTGGTAAAGCTACATATATTAAATTTTAATAATATATAATAGAATTTAGAATCTGGTTAAGGTAGGATTTTTTCACTGATTTTATTAATTTTCTCTTTCAATTTACTTGTCAATTGTTTCAGTTCTAAAAATTATTTTACACAAAAAAATATTACATAGGGGTGTTGCTGATCTATTAATTTGACCTATTTGCATAAAAATAGCATCATTTATTATCTGTCTAAAAACTTGAGCAGAAAGTGGGGGTTTATAGGATCTTATAAAGGTGTTTATATATACTCCAACTCCATACGGTTTGGAATGTGTTTACTTACTCAATACTAATATATATTGAGCTCAAAATCAATGCTATGATCAGAAAAATATTAAAAAAAAATCATTAATTCTCACCATTGAATTTGAGTTTGCTTGTGACAATGGAGTTGCCATAGGCACTCTACGATCTGCAAATGTTCTTTGTCCAAATAGTGTTGATCTAGATGCCATTGTAGGTGGAGCTCCTCCTGGCATAACTGTGGAGCCCCGTCCCGGTGACAGGGCACCACCAAAAGTTGGTGTCACATGTCCAGAAACTCCACCAACAAGTCCTGATCCAACTCTGCCCGGAACTCCTCCACTTGCTAGGCTTCTAGGCGCTTGTTGGAAATTCAGGTTTGCCATACCCTAGAAAACACAATTTACTTCTCAATTACTGATTCATATGTAACAATAGTAACTATACATAACTGAATAAGTTATTTTTGTTACTCAATGATAACAAGCAAGGGTTACTTGCCACTTATCTCAATATCAATAAGTCACTATTTATATAAACAGATTAGGTATAATAATATATAAGTATAATAACTATGACTAAATGACTTAATATGTAGATACTAACATTTCATGCTCAAATATAACTTGAATTTAGCTTCGGATACAAATTTCATAGTAGGTATACAGTATTTGACACAATATATTTTATATAAGAATTTACTTGTATTCGTTTTAGTTCCTTACTAGTATATTCTAAAAGGATAATTGCAAATTTAATCACATAATATTTAACACTTATTAATAAAGCTAATATAAATATCTCATTATGATATGTTTAGCAAGTATTAACGTGTAAAAGTAAAAATGTTGATGTATTCAAATCTGTTGCAGCTCGCAAGCAGCTGGATTTTAAATATAAATATAAATAAGAATTATAAAGCCTTACTTGAAAAGAAATTTATAGTTAATTATTAATAAGTATATCATTTTGATAAGGAGAGTCAATAATAACAAATTTTGTAGGTATACATATATCAAGATGGTTATTTATTCGACTGTCAAACAATGGCGACGAAGACGTTAAGAGTGTAATTCTTCTTAAAATAAATTATATTTACCTAATGTGTTCAATTCAGTTCTTGTATCAATATTCTAATAACCGTATGGTTGTTTCATAATCGAGTTTTCCTAGCAGAAATAAAAATATCCACTCGACGATACAAACAAAAGTTTGTTGACTGTTCAATTTCTAAGGCAATTGCTCTACATACAGTAATTTAATTCACAAATTAAAAGTGTTTTCATTACAGCCTTTCCATGAAACACTGCTATAAAAAACTTAAAACTTTATACATCTTTGTATATCTAAAATAAATTAAAACAATATCACTCAGATTTGTCGAACGCCACATTACCCTAAACAACTGTCGGCCATATTGTTAAAACGGAACAAGTAAATGTAATCACTCGCACTACCCTCATATCTAGAGTGAAAACATCTGTTAATGTCCATAAGCCAATATATTTTAATGAAAAAATATTATATTTATTATTATTAGTACTTCTTTCAAATATAATAATGATAATTATAACATATAAATGTTATTGAGAACGTCTATTGACTTTATACAATTAATCACGATTCTAGGGTTACCGTATTAAGAAAAAGTGTTGAAACTAGGGAAAAACTGACTACTATTGAATTACTGTCTCTGTGATCTAGCTAAATAAAATATAGTAATGAAATAATGCTATATTTATTTAAAAACAAACCGAATACAAACCTTGGGGGGTGTGTCACCTTTATTATATCGTTTTTTCATATTGGTCAATTTACAATATACGTCATATGTCTATTTGCACTTAATTAAATCTCTTATATTTTTCAAATCTACTTAGTCTAGCTATAAATGATAATTCATGTCAACTTTATTTTACAAGTACCCGAGCTACATAATAAATTTCTTAAAGTTTCATGATAATAAATAAATGTCATTATAAAATACAAAAATAGTAAAACTAGACAATAGAAATATGTTTTAAAAGAAACAGTAACCTTTTTTATAAATTTAATTTCGGAAATATGTTTCTATGATACTATTACATTTTACAGAACAATTTTACTAACGAATCAAAATTATTATTAATATCATGATCAACTTATGAAACAAGAACTGATTCAAATTTAATAAATTGTCTATGCTTTGAAGTGGTAAAAAGACTACAACCATGGCAACATTAATGATCATATGATTGTTCAATGAAGAAGCACGTCTGATAGGCGTCGACTTACTTCTTCTGGCCAGTTTTTTAATTTCTGGCTCAATATCGGCCGTTTTACGTGTTAGTGGTGTTATAAAATAACTATCAACCATGGCGCTCAGCGATGCAGATGTTCAAAAACAGGTAATATATTAAAGAATACTACCAATTATTCTGTAGAATTTTACACGTCGTAATAGACATGAGTTTTGTCAGATTGATTGATTTGCGAGTTCCAATGTTTTACATTTGCTTTTATTTTAACGTTGGATCAGAGCTCTTTATGGATTTTTTTATTGAATTTAACATGTTTTTCATATACTTGTCTTTTTTCTTAGATCAAGCATATGATGGCCTTCATCGAACAAGAGGCCAATGAAAAAGCCGAAGAAATCGATGCAAAGGCCGAAGAGGAGTTCAACATTGAAAAGGGGCGCCTTGTCCAACAACAGCGTCTGAAAATTATGGAATATTATGAAAAGAAAGAAAAACAAGTTGAACTCCAAAAAAAGATGTATGTAAATCTACTAGATTTTGCTATAATCAGAGATTGTACAATATATAGCCTGATTCAAAAGATCACTATTAGCATGCAAATACTGTTCAGGTTTTCATATGTTTAAGTTACAATTACTGAGCTCTA
Organism: Eueides isabella; assembly: GCA_019049475.1. Taxonomy (NCBI): domain Eukaryota; kingdom Metazoa; phylum Arthropoda; class Insecta; order Lepidoptera; family Nymphalidae; genus Eueides; species Eueides isabella. The sequence continues at coordinate 6,606,529 of CM032402.1, forward strand.
CCATTGACAACTTTCTGTTCTCATGGCAAATGGAGTTGCAGATGATTTTAAATTAGGTTATTACTACCTTTCTGGCTACATGTCATATCTGTACACTGAAACTAATTTAATATTTATGATCTCTTACTCTTCCTTGATATTTTGTCATTCAATGTTGGGTATAGGTGCCATTGGGCTTCCAATTTAAATCAATACAGTTGCGACTGTCTCCTCATCATCATCCTCATTCTTAATCTATTAATCTGACAAATTATTGATCCATAATATAGTCTTTGATTTTTACTATTGTTCCACATTTTAAATGAAACACTTTTAACTGGATTAATCACATATATTGAGTGGTAAACATTTTTGGAGTTGATCCGTGACCACAAATGGACTATGGTATAGTGTTTGAAACATCGGGCTTCCAAAAATATTTACCACTCAATATATGCAATTAATCTGGTTCAAAGTGTTTCATTTAAAATTATTGACCTTATTAGCTGTTGTGTAGTGTGTGATCCTATGTTTTCTTGACACTGAGATATGGATACTTCGAAAAAGAAAAAGATGCATACTGAAGGAAAAATAATTGTAATATGAGAAAAACATTAAATGAATGCAGAATTTCAAGATAAGCTTTCATAAGGAAAGCCTAATTTTTTACATGTTTACACTTTTACACATTTAACACAAAAAAGACAACTTTTGAAATTAAATAGTTTTTCACATATATAGTAAAAAATTATTTAATTTAAATGGAACACAAATTAATGTGCCCCTTAATCTCAGTACTAAGTATGGAGTATATAGAAAAAGTTACTTGAACTTTTAAGATTTAGAAAAACTTACTTGAAGATTGAGGCCTGTCGTGGCGCAGCGGCACAAGTGTGTGACTGTAACCGACAGGTTCTGGGTTCGATCCCCAGCCGAGGAAATGAAATATTTAATATTTTCAATTTAAATATTTAATGTTTCATTTCTTCGCTCTGGTAATAAGGCAAAGCGCGGCGTTGAGTTCCGCCACTCTACACGCAATGCCTCAAATTCGGCGGAAAGCGGGGAACGGAAGTGGAACGGAGTGTCTTAACACTAGGTTCCTGGGTTCCCTCTGCCTACCCTGCTTCGTGCAGGATACAGCGCGAAGCTAAGAAAGAAAGAAAGAAAGTTTGAAGATATAGTATGATAAATACAAATCATTAAAGCAAAATAATTTTGTTAAATTAAATATTTTCATAGTGGACCATGCACAGTCCATGACATTCATGTATATATTTGTTTTGGTGCATAAAGGGAAGTAAATATAGTCACACTTGACATGGGTGGGTGTTACCAGTATGTATATATATATATATACTGCAAACTTTGCCTTTGCCCGTAAACTGACCAGCAAACAGATTGACCACCAGTATATGATGTGACTTGAATGACAAAGTATGTTGCATATGAAACATCATGAAGTACTCAGTAATGTATTTAAGCCATTTATGCACTTCTTGCTTAATATGATATTTTAAACATAAAAAAGTATTTAAAATATCATTTTAAATATTTTTTTTATTTTTATATAACATTTTTATATTTTATATAACATTTTTTATATTTTATATAACATTTTTTATATTTTTATATAACATTCTTGATTATTTGTGTATGTTATATTTTGTTCTTTTATAAAATTGTTTCTATAACAATTTTAATTATTAATGTTTCTATTGAAGCATCAAAAGAAAATTTATGGACAAACTTATTTTTTTTTATTGTTGGCTTGAATACTGCATAAAATGACATAACAGTTTATTTAAAAACAGAGAAATCAAAGATGTTTCATTTTGATATGGAGTAAACTTGTTTCTTTTCGTGATTTAAAATATATAAATTATTTATTATTTATTGCAAATATTTTACTGATGTTACTTTTTGCTGTTATGATTATTAAGTCAATGATAAACTGTGTGGCATTGTGGATAGTGAGTGTCTGAGCGTGTCATTATACTTAAGGGGCATTCAGTTTTAAAGTAGATAATCTAATTCAATGTTAGGATCAATGTGTCATACAGTAAAGAATTAAACTCTTTCAAGTTTTAATCTTGAAACAGATTCCAAATAATTCCTGCTGGTATAAGTTTAAAATCATTTTTTTTTTCAACTCATTTGACTTGCTATTATTTATTGACATTGTGCAATTAGATATTTGTCCTCATAAAAAAAAAGAAATTTGCCTGTTCTCCGACTTGTATGCAAAATATGCATACATTTCATTTCTACTCACCATTCTGTTTGTTTCTCTTAAATATATTAAATAAAACCTAACAATAGTTTTAATTTAAAAATATACATTTGTATTAAACAAATGAGACATTAATATATAGTAACTTATTTACAGCCAATCTTCGAACATGCTGAACCAAGCTCGTCTCAAGGTACTCAAAGTGCGTGAAGACCACGTACGTTCAGTGCTCGACGAGGCCCGCCAGCGCCTGGGTGAAGTGCCAAACAGTGACGTCAAGTTGTACTCTGACCTGCTTGTTACTCTCATTGTCCAAGCTCTCTTCCAGGTACTTGATAACTATTTTGCTTTATTATAATTAACCATTTAGTTGACAGTTTTAATTAATCTATTAGAAATTGGTTATATTCTTGTCGATTTGTATGTTGTTATTTTACAATATCACAGATTTTTCTCTTTTTCTGTACGTTTGTTTAGAACAAAAAATATTAAGCGGAAAATGGGGAACGAAACGCTGTCTCAACACTAGATTCCTAATTTCCCTACTATGTGCGAGATACAGCGTGAAACTAAGTTGAGTTGTGTTCAATTTGTGTTCTAAAATTTTAGGACAAAGTTACAAACAAATAATTTTTCAGCTGGTAGAGCCCGCAGTAACACTCCGCGTGCGACAAGCTGACAAAAGCTTGGTAGAGTCTCTACTTGGCCGAGCTCAGAATGATTACAAGGCCAAGATCAAGAAGGATGTCGTTCTTAGTATTGATCCAGACAACTATCTGGCTGCCGACACCTGCGGTGGTATTGAGTTGATTGCAGCCAAGGGCCGCATTAAGGTAATTTTGTAATAATCCTTTACTGGCACCTACAGGGAACTAGGTGCTAAGGAATACATTCATTTTTTTAAGATAACTTTAGTTGTACAGTGAAACTTAAGTAATTTTGTTTTTACTATGAACGAATAGGCGCTATACGTAAAATAAAAATTAATCTGTTAACTTCAGTCATTTTGAACTGTTCAACAATATTATCTAATACAGTGTTGCCACCTATTCTAACAGAAAAAACTTTTACGCTATTTCTGAATAGTTCATAGGTAGATTAAATATTGCAGTTAACCGATTACTTTTTTTTTCCTAATATATGTATATTTGACATTCTTTTAATATTGGATTCACCTCGGATGGTTATTGTAGTTCTTTATTTTGTACTTGTAATTGTAGGGGTTTGTTTTTCCTAATTATTACACATTTTTAACTGATTCTTTATAAGGCAGCTTTAGTGTATGTTTTTTAATAATTACTACAATATTTTTAAACACATTTTAAGCAATGTTTGTGTAGAAATCACGAAATTTAGGTACGAAATCTTTAAGGTGGGACAACACTGTATTATGACAGAATAGTACAATATCAATTGTCAAATATATAATTTGTCATTTTAAATAGATATATTTTTATACTGTATTTATTAATTTAGGCCTGCCAACAGAATATACACATTATATAGAAAAAAAAATACATAAATTATTCAAAAATATGTTACAAAGTGTTATTTCACTTACATATTAATTATTTTTTTCGCTTAGATAAATAATAAATAATATTAAGATACGTAGAACGGCATGGCGTCTCATTGTAAACGAGACGATTGTGGCTTTGATTCACTAAAAGGAAATAAATAATTTTCATGTCCTCGCTCTGAAAACAAAACAGAACACGGCATTTATTTGTACCGCTTAACATGCATTGTCTCGGTAATTTGGCAGAGTGGGGTCTTTTTAACACTAGGTTCCCTTTTTCTACTTAACTACAAGCAAAAGTACAGCCTCATGTCAAAAATATATTTCGTATATAGAATAAAAGATAATCATAATATTCCTTTGCAGATCTGCAATACGTTGGAATCCCGTCTGGAGCTTATCGCCCAGCAGCTTCTACCAGAGATTCGTACCGCTCTGTTCGGACGCAACCCTAACCGTAAATTCACCGATTAAACAATATTCGGTCATTCATATTATAAAAACATTTATTTAAATTTTCTTAGAAATATAATAATGTTACACTAAGTGTTTTCCTTTTGCCTAATTAATTATATATTGTAATAATAATGCGTACAATTTTATCGCTGTTTAGAAATATTTAATGGAATGTTAAGTCGACAGAATGTTTTTATGTGTGGTCATGTCATTACACCGTAAGAACTGTACGTTAGTTTCGCCAGCTAAAGTATTTAAAAACTTATATTTGATGTAAAATGTTTTATTGTTACAATTCATTCATATAATTCAATGTCTGTGTATTTTAGATGTAGTTTATAGTGTTTCGAAATGTATTAAGAATTATTATGCTCTACATAATCTATACTATTATCACTAATCATATGAATTCTATTAACAAATGGAGTTTAGTATATATGAGCAGCATTATAACAGCACAACTAACATCAAGCTTATAGCATATTACCGGTTCTATATAATATAAATGTCTATTGTTATAATGTTTGCCATAGTTAGGAATTATTGATGGTTGCAAGATTTTAATTTGACGGCAGCATCCTATACTATGTTCACTTAAATCTATAAGATTTGACTGATCGCAGTGTAGTGTCACATGAAAATTTTGCAATCTGGCAACACATTCCTATCTTGTATGTTTACCCGGTTTTGGTCCTGGCAATTTTGTTTGTAGCTTGCTTTTGATTACATTAGAGAGTGTACTATTAAAATTTCATATCCGTTATGTATGTTTCCCATAATGGCACTGTTAAAATTATTATGTAAATATATAGATGTGTTAAATATTGATGGTTTTATTTATTACCCTTTATTAATGTTTACTTTATAAATTATTGAGACATATATTTGAGTTTGGATTTTTTAATTAAATTATACCATATTACAAACATAAATTATTCAGTAGTTAGTATATTTCTGTGACATGAAAAATTATAGTTCATATCAATTACTTAAATTGAAAATAATAATCAAATTGTTTATCTTTACATAATTTATATTTTTACATAATTAAAAGGAATTATCGCCCTATTGATATACTGTAAAATGCCTGGAACTGTATAATGGGTTTAGAGAGAAATCTGCATGGTTTTGCTATTAGATAGTTAATAAATTTAACAGGGAGGTTTCAAATCAATTCAAAAATACTATTGCACAAGAATGATAATACAAAATTGATATTATAAAATTTAACAATGGGACTTATACATTACAGGCATATTAACATGAATAAAAAAAATTGCCACCGAAACAAACACCAACAAAATAGTCGTAATTGAATTAATCCACGCCGGCGAATCTACAAGCGAAACGCTTATGAATTAAATCTTGCCATGAAAATTAATCACATGACAAATTTTGAATCACATGACTTTACTATTTATCTAAAATCTTTATGGTATGCAATGTTCATGAGAAATAATAAACTAGTTGTAAAAACTTGTAAATATGGAAGTTCTAAAAATACGGAGTATTCAGCATTTTAATTTAGTATTTGAGTTTTATTACATATCAACTAGTGTAATTAGAATCTACGATAGAAGGCTTGCCCGCAGCGACCCCTGCCAGTCCTAGAGCGCGGCAACGTTCCATCTACCATAATGTGCACCATACGAGCGTTTTAAGAATTGTGTTTTAAGTGACTACGGTTGCGACGTGGGGACCGCCACACAAGTCCCACGTTAACGTCACAAGGGAGTCGAGGCCTACGTGTGTTATGATCCTCTGTATTGATTAGTGCAACTGTAGAATACTAGACGGTCGAACCCGAGGCTGGTATGGATGCGCATCAAGTTGGGGATAGTAGAAGTTTTTTTGTTAGCAGGTATTTTCGGCTCTTTAGGGAACCTCGGGGAGTTTTAAAGGAGTATCAGGGACGTTCTAGGTAGAGTTAGTGAATAGAAAACTAATTATACGTGGTTATTTGAACGAATGGTTCGGAACTACGGAATCGGTTACTCAGTACTGAGTTACTACTATTACTGGAGACTACTCTGATTGATTAGCTTGGTTACTAATATTTATGCTAAAATATTAGCGAGAAGAATGCAAAAGATATTAGAAAGGCTGTGGCTAAGGGAAGCTTTACGCCTGGACCTCTTCCAGAGGGTGTATGGATAAGATCTTTTCCCTCTTCATCATGACCGTCACATCACGGAAAGAGGGCTTGGAAAAGGCGTATGATAGGGTTGTAAGAAAAAATATAGGAGATACGATAAAGTACTATGTAAGGGGACTGTCTCTGCAGGCTGAACACTTTAATTTTAATTTGGTGGTTGTTATCTTTGGATAGTCTACAAGGATTGAAACAAAGTGACATTGGAGTGAAAGTAAGTCACCAAAGCAATTTACAGTACCTCACTGTAAATTGAATGCGAATAAGACAAAGGTTCTTGTATTTGTAAACAATTAAGAAAGGATGGAATATAACATCACCGTAAATGATAATAGAACAAAATATGTTTAACAGAGAGAGACGTAAGAAATTGATGTAAAAAGGCGTATTGCTGCCGGAGGTAAAGTCAAAGGTGCCATAGCTGCAGAAATAATACGGTGAAACGTCAGGACTCTTGCACATTTGGCCATACGTAATGTAGTATTGGTACCGACACTGTTGTATGGCAGCGAAACATGGATATTACAGAAGAAGAACTGTAATAATGTAATTTGTTCATAGATAAGTAGATGTCACAGTAAGAATAAAGAAGAACTTGCTCAGGTGGATTGGGCATGTCGAACGATGACTAATGAAAGAATGGCAAAAAATATTTATAAGGGGAAGTTAAGCGGTAAGAAAAAGACCCCCCGGAGGGTTAGTATAAAGATATTGACGTCAGTAGTGATAAAAGAGGTAGACCGAGACAGTAGTGTTTGGCGCTCTATTCTCTCTGACTAAGGATACAGTGTGAACTTAAAAAATAATATCAAGTTTTAATAATCACAAAACTTTAATGAAATCTGTAGGAGACGTTTATTACTATTATAGGGCCCAAATCAGTAATTTTTAAAATTCTTGTCTGTTTGTCTGGGCTAGCAATAGAAACGGCTATCCAGATTTAGGAAGTTTTCACTATTATATTATGGCAAACTTCCTTTAATTCATATTTAAATCGGTTAATAAATAAAAAGAGCTGTCATGGTGGTGGTGGGTTCGATCCCCGCTGTTAGAAATATGTCTTAATATTTCAAATGAAATATTTAATGTTTTTATTCGAAAAAATGGAAAATGGAAAACGGAAGTGGAGTGGAGTGCCTTAACACTAGGTTCCCAGGTACCCTCTGCCTACCCTGCCGTGAGCGGGATATAGCGTGAAGCTATTATGTGAGTGAATAAATGAACAAGTTACGTCATAAAAAAGTTTGACAAAATTCCTACATAATTTTTATTCATTTAGCTGAAATTTCAGTTTTCAATAGATAGATATTGTCTTAAAAGTGATAATGTGATTACAAGAATGTAATTGAGATTTGTAAATAAAATATTGTAATTAAACATTTTAATAACAAAAGAATAAATTTAATAATATATTTTGAAACAGCAAAATATATTGTTAAAAAAATTATTCATCAAAACCAGGTAAACCAAATAGTTCAGGTTTGAATTCTTCTAAACTCTTCAAAACAATTGTGGCTTCTTTAGTTAGGTTTTCATTGACTCGGGGATCTGGCACCATTACTACTTGCATACCAGCCTCCCTCGCTGCTTTAACACCATTTACAGCATCTTCAAATACTAGGCACTGAAATATTTTTAAAAACATTATAACTTGCTATCAAATAATTGTTTAAACTTTTTAATAAATATATTATCTTAAAATTATTGGCATTTGATTTGTGGATGGAATGATGATATAAGCAAAGTTGCAGTATTTCTAGTGCTGACATTTGAAAATTCATCAAGATCCAGATACAATATGTAGCTTAAGAAAATTATCAAATTTGAAAACCAATTACTTGTTCAGGTTTTGGTTCACTAGAAAACTTTGAGGCAGCAACTAAAAATATGTCCGGATACGGCTTTCCTCTCTTAACACTAGGATCTGATGAACCAAATGTTTTGTAGTCAAATAAGTTAAACAACTCTGTGTGATGTTTGTCTACTTTGAGATGGTAACTTTCCTCACTAGAACTTGTTGCCAAGCCAATAGGAATTCCTTTATTGTGTAAATGATGAATAAGCCTTTTAGCACCTGAAAACAACATTTTATTTTTAAAACTGTTTCTTGAACATTTATGAAACAAAGAGTTAGTTTGGTTAACTAAATAACCTGAGAAGCTATTAATTGAAATTTAAAACATATTTTTGGGTTTAGCTATTAAATTAATTATTGAAAAAAAAAACATACAACAAACACATAAAAATCAGTAGAGTAGGAATTAAAAATAAAAAAGAAACAGTTTTCATTTGATCAAGCAACTTTAGCCTCCAGATCATAGCTAGTTACAAATACATTACTAACCAGGTAAAACTTCTGTGTCTGGAAATAAGGTTTCAAATTGTTGTTTACTTTGAACTACAAATTCAGCTGGTGATATTGGCAAATCAAGGTCAGATACAATTATTTCCGCAGTTTCATGAGCTTGAGAGCCCATTAATTTAAGTTTTAAATCAAATGTATAAGTTTTACCATACTGTGATACTATATTTTGAAATGCTACAGTATAAAGATCTTCTGTATCTGCAATAATAGAGAACATGAGATTTAACCATAATAACTTATATGACATAATAAAATTCATAAAATATTAACTTACTTAAAATTAAACCGTCCATATCAAATAAAACATGCGTAACTGGTTTGAACATTTTAAATTTAGAAATAAATGTAATTTATAAATAATTATAATTTTATCCAGTACTTATTGATACGTGTAAAGAACCCAAATACACTAGTTTTTATGTTCATTTATAAAGAAACTTAGACCAATGTTTGAACAAAAAATTTTGAAACAAACCAAATAGTTATCATTGCTTTATTCTAATTGATTGTTATATATTAATTATTAATCTAATTAAAATTTTGAAATATCTAATTTGCATAGATATTGTGTTATCAAGTTAATAGAAAGTAGAATATTTTTACGCAAACTCAGCAATAATATGAATACTAATGATAAAATTAATTTTAATTTTGAAATGAATAATTTTAAATATATAAAGCGATAAACAAATATATTTTTTTTATTTTTCTTATTGTTTTTTTTTTTTATTTTTATTTTATGGCCTTATTTTGCGATGACAGGCGCAAAATAATTGCCAGTGTCACGTATTGTAGAAAATACACAAACGTTATGAAGCAGTAAAGTTTTATAAATTTTGAAGAACTCGTAAATATGTGATGAAGGATGAAATGATTCAAATAGTTAAATAGTCATGCACCAAATTACAAGTATATATAGTATAAATAGATATATTTTTGTATCGATGACCATAAGAATGAACTAATATTTTATGAACTATAACTTAATGTCATTATCTACAATAAACTTAACCAACATTTTAATAAAAGGACTAAAAACTAAAGCTAATATACATTTCACATTAACAGGGCGTTGGATGTTAGAAGGAAGGATGTCGTAAAGAGAGTATTTGAGTTTTGGGCAATTAAACACAATGTGATCCGTAGAGCCTTCATCCAAACCACACTCGCAAATAGAGTTATCTTTAATTCTCAATTTTGCCAAATGTATGGGCGTACACGCGTGGCCTAAGCGAAGTCTACAAATAGTAGAGGTTACAGTTCTATTAGCACGCCTATAGCGAGAGAACCACGGAAAAGTTGGAATATCCGATTGGATAGTGGCATAATATTTACCTTTTACTAGTGTTGATTGATCCCAAAAGGTTTTCCATGTAGATTTTAAATCGAATTTCGACTTCGACAATAAATCTTGACAATAAATAAAATTATGACTTACATGGTTGGCAGATACTGCAGATTTGGCATAAGCATCAGCTATATCATTGTCTATAATACCAGAGTGACTCGGGATCCATGCCAAAGATAAGCACAAGCCTTGTTCATGGCAGCGGTACAAAGCTTCCCTAATTTTAATTATAAGAAGAAAATGAGACCTGCTACGAAAAGGATTTTGTATTAAAGATTGCAAAGCACTTAAGCAGTCGGAAAAAATAATAACTTTTTTCATTTTGTGAGATTCTGCAAACAAGATGCCTTCAAGCAAAGCAATACATTCGCCAGAAAAAGTAGAAGTTTCAGGAGGGCACTTGAAACTTAAAATAATTTTGTAATTGGGAATCCAACAAGCTGTCCCAACACTAGAATCATATGAGAACTTAGATGCATCCGTAAATATAGCTATATAATCTGACCAATTCTCTGTGTAAAGATTTTGAAATTTACTATTAGCACCTGGGTCGTTTTTGTCAATACCCAGATTCGTTAGCACTAAAGGTTTATATATAAGTGAACTAAAGGACACGGTATAAAGAGGATGGATAGAAGAGGTAAAAATTGGGGTCGAAAGGGATGAAAATTTGCGAAAACTTTTTAAAATGCAAGGATAATGCTGTGGGGATTTAATGACACGTGATAGACGATGAAGACAATTTAGCAGAGGGTGAGAGGAAGATTGTATTACTTTAGTTATAAAGCGATCAGAGAGATATTGACGACGAAGGTGAAGAGGAGGATCTACGCATTCCACTTGCATGGCGTTTGTAGGTGATGACTTCATCGCGCCTAAGATGATTCTTAGCGCCCTATAATGAATTTTATCTAGTTTGGATAAAGCAGACTTATAGCAAGGGTCTAACAAGAATATGGCATAATCAAGATGACTACGAACAATGGCGTTGTATAATAATTTCAATGTGAATTGATGGGAACCCCACCAAACACCGGATACGGCACGTAGAATTTGAAGATTTTGTTCACACTTTTTATAGACATATTCCATATGAAAAGAACCAGATAGTTTTGAATCTAAAAGAACACCCAAGAACTTAACGTAGTTAAGAACTGGAATTTTTTGATTGTTAAAAACAATATTAACTTCTGGAACACTTTTCTTTCTAGTAAAAATAACAACACTACTTTTGGGGACTGACAATGACAAACCGTGCACCGATAGCCATTCTCCTAAATAAAACAATGCAGAGTTAAGTCTACTAACAATTTCATCAACATTTTTAGAGCTAAAGAATAGCACAATGTCATCGGCATATTGCAAAATATTGCAGAAACATTCAACTGATTTCTCTAAGTCATGAGTATAAAAACTGTATAATAAAGGGCTCAGCACAGAGCCCTGAGGAAGACCATTCCAAATTGTTCTAGGAGGGAGAAGGATGCCTCTATGCCTAATTCGAATGGATCTGCCGATAAAAAGATTGAATATAAAATGGGATAATTTAGGAGGGAGGCGAAGTCTTAGCATTTTGAGCTTAAGATTAGAGAGAATGACACTATCATAAGCAGAGCTAATGTCCAAAAAAACTCCTATCAGATATTCACCTTTAGCAAAGCTTATGCGAATTTCTGATGTAAGTATACTCAGGCTATCTATTGTACTAAGGCCTTTCCTAAAACCAAATTGCGACTTAGACAGAATTCCTCTACTTTCCATTATCCAGTCGAGTCTATTTTTAATTAAATGCTCCATAATTTTGCAAATAGTGGAAGACAAGGCAATAGGACGATACGATGAAGATTCTTTAGGATCTTTCCCAGGTTTTAAAATTGGAATAATAATTTGAGTTTTCCAGGATAAAGGGACACAACCGGAATGCAAAAAAGAATTAACAATAGATATGTACACATTTTTTGCGGTATTGCCAACGTTTTTAAGAAACGAATAGGGAATACCATCTTCGCCTGGAGAGGAGTCGGATAAACCACTCAGGACACATTGAAGTTCGTTCATAGTAAAGGGGTCATCCATCACGTCGGAATGTGATAATAGGAAAGGTTTAAAGCAATCAGAGTTAGGCACGAAAGGGGGAGCAAGGCTACACGCAAATTTTTTTAACCAAGAAGATTCAGTAGAGGAAATGTTACACATGATATCGTTGAGCGAGGAGCGAAATATTTTAATAGATTTCCAAACTGTTGAAGAACGAGTGCGAGGGTTTAATGACTGACAAAATCGTAACCAGCCCAGTTTCTTTTTTAATTTAAAGAGTCTTTTGGTTTGAGCTGCTATTTTCTTAAAGGATATAAAATTTGAGAAAGACATGCAACGGATATAGTTGCGTTCAGCAAATTTGCGATTTTTTATAGCAGCCGAGCACTCTTCATCCCACCAAGGGGGGGAAGATAATAATTTACCACCAATTCGCTTACGAGGAATACTGAAATCCGCCGCGGAGCACAAAACACCAATAAACTTTTCGTAGCAACTTAAGGAATTTTCGTCATTAACAATGGGAAAATTGTGAAGACGGGAATCAACAAACAATGAAAAATCCAACCAATTGGCTCTATTCAATCGGTAAGGCAATAGAGAGGTGGAAGCAGAAATTGGACATGGTTTTTTTGCGTAAAGAAATAATAATGGGAAAATGATCACTACCAAATGAGGACGAGAGAACTTCCCAATTAAGAGTAGAAGCCAAACAGGGGGTACAAAATGTTAAGTCAACCGCACTCTTTGGGTTCTGATGAGGGTAAACTCTACGTGTTGGTGAACCATCATTAATAAAACATACGTTGGCATCATCAAATATGTCTAATAACTGCAGAGCAAAACTGTCGCAGTAATGACAACCCCAAGCCGTATGGTGGGAGTTAAAGTCTCCGAGAACGATGAGTGGCCGAGAGAGGCTAGCTAAAATGTTCTGAATATCTTGACCTAGAGAAGAATGAGGATGTGGGATATAAAATGAGATAAAAGTTATATCAAATGCTTTAACTGCTACAACATTAAAATTGGGACTATGAGGGGGAAGGGATACACGCGAAAAAGATATAAGCCGATTTATCAAAAATGCACTGCCTGCATACCCATCATTCCTGTCATCTCTCAAACAAGAGTAACCTGGAATACGAAAACGAATACCAGGTTTTAACCAGGTCTCTGAGATGGCAAGAATAGCAGGTCTATATTCTTGAACCAGAAGAAGTATTTCAGGTTTTCTCTGAAGGAGACTTTTACAGTTCCACTGAATTATTTTTATTGATTCCATAAGTTGAAGTAATGGAAGATGAAGATGGAACATTAAAATTGATAGAAGCCGCGTTGTTCGGTAGGTTATTAATATTGTTAATGGGAGAGACAAGAGGAGAAAGGCGATTCGTTAAAATAACTAAAAGAGAATGTAAAAGTTGTACAGGAGATGGAGAATGAGATGAAGACGGTTCAATGACACAACCATTACCTAAGCAAGAAGAACAAAAAGAAATAATATTTTGATGAGCTGCTTTATCATATCCTAATGGACTTGGAGAATGTTGACGAGCAGGTTTAATGGTCGTTTTTCTATACGAGGTTGAGAGATGAGTATGATTGTTGGAGACAGGAGAATTTTTAGCAGAGGGTTGGACAGAGGGAGAAGAAGCATGAGCTTTTGCCACCTCAGAATAAGGTCTGCGGGAATGAGGGAACTGGGCAGATGCCTGAGCAAAAGAAATGTTTTCCTGAGACATTGTATTTTTAATTAGACGCTGCCTTGTGTGTTCCGGGCAAATATGGTCTATAGCAAAATGATTGCCTGAGCAATTAAGGCAAGAAGAATTTTCAACAGGAACTACACATGATTCACCAAAATGAGGTTGGGCGCATTTATAACATCTTGGCTTTGAACGGCAAATATTTTTCGTATGTCCAAACCTGCAACAGTTATTGCACTGAATTGTTGGTAACTTGTATAATTCGACGGTCAGTGAGTTATAAACATATAAATGTTCTTTGGCAAAACTTGCCCTCTAAAAGTCAGGACTACCGATTGGGTAGGAATCCAACTAGTAGACCCATCCACGGTTTGTTTGCGGTTAAGTCTTCTTGCTTTAAGAATAGGGCCACATCCTAAAGGGAGTTCCAAGCTTTCCGTGAGAGCCTGCATAGACCACTCAATTGGGACCTCCCTCACTAGACCCATACGTGTGACGCTAAAAGTTGGGATGAAGGCTTTGTATTTATGAGTTGTTAAAATTGGATTGATCATAAAATTATTGGCCGCAACAGCGGACACAAATTCTATACTAATTTTATTTCGCCCGATACTTTTGACGCCGTCTTTTTTAATATTTTCAATTTTGTTTTTAAATAGGAATTCACCAAATTTAAGGGCCTTTATAGATAGTCCCGCCAAAGGTTCAGTTTCTAATCTAGAAACATGGACAATATACGGACCACAATCAGTATCACAATAAAATTAAGGAGATCGTCCAAAGAAGGGTTAAAATAAGCTGTTTGAATAGAAGGAATCGCTGAAGAAGGATTAATAATAGTTTTCTTAAGTGGGGTTTCATTATAATTCTCATTATGTCGTTTCCTTGTGACGGGACTTGGAGAAGGAAGATCAGAATCGGGGGTATAAAATATCTCACCTGGATCAGGCGGATCTGGATCTGGCTTTTTATTCATTCCTCCTGTCAAGTTTGACACATGGAGGAAAAATTATCTTATTATATATATAATTAACAACTTACCTTAATTACTATTTATAATACACGACAAACTATAACTAATAAATATGAAAGAAAATTTACATGAAATATAAACAATAATCAATGAAAAAAATCGTTTAAAACACAGCGCTTCCAAATTGTGTGTTGACTACTTCAAACGCGATCTGACAATCTTTATTTTTCTTATACTTATTTATTTACTACCTTAATGTCAAATTTGATAGCCCCAACCATAAAGCGGGATCGGTAAACTGGGGTGTATAGAAGACGCGGGGTGGACAAACATCAAACCTTAATTTAAAATAGCTTTTCTGGGTTCGATCCCCAGTTGAGGAAATGAAATATTTAATATTTTCAATTTAAACATTTAATGTTTCATTTCTTCGCTCTGGTAATAAGGCTAAGCGCGGCGTTGAGTTCCGCCACTCAACATGCAATGCCTCAAATTCGGAACAGAAGTGGAACGGAGTGTCTTTACACTAGGTTCCCGGGTTCCCTCTGCCTACCCTGCCTCGTGCGGGATACAGCGTGAAGCTGAGTAGAGTAGAAGTTAGAGGGAAATAGCCTGCGTACGCTTATCAGGATAGCCGGTCATAGCCGTCTGGTCCGGTTGCGCCAAGGCACGGACGTACCGTGAGAAAGGACTGGCCTTGTTGCATCTTACGGCGACGACGAATATGTCTAGGGACTGAGGAATGCAACCTGCCGCCCTGCAACTCAAAGTACATAGGGCGTTATCGACTGTAACTGGGTCGGCGGGGTCTAGGAAGGCTTCGAAGAAGCGAGTGTGGGTGAGGAGCGTATTTACACGCTGAAACAACGAGAGGGTTGGAGTGGTCATCTGCACGCTTATAGTAGTCCTTGGCTAAGCCTTTGCAAAATTCCTTAAGTCACTTATTACTAATTCAAAATCTTTATGTAGGTTCAGGTTCAGGTACCAGGGACATCCGGATGCCATACGGAGGAATTTATTTTGTTCTCTCTGAAGTGGCACGTCAAACAGCTCTCCAGAACACTCCCCGTGATAAATGAGATAGAGAACGTACAGGGTGGATACGTCTCTACGCAAAGCCAAAGTATCAATCGATCATTGTGTCCCCAACGATTCGAACGGCTCTACGTTGTATGCGATCAAATGGTTCAAGCTGGTACTGCGGTGCACCAGCCCAAAGGTAAGAATAGTATTC
This sequence comes from Eueides isabella, assembly GCA_019049475.1. NCBI lineage: Eukaryota > Metazoa > Arthropoda > Insecta > Lepidoptera > Nymphalidae > Eueides > Eueides isabella. Next base: position 6,622,531 of record CM032402.1, read on the forward strand.
CGTTATATAAGGCCGAGGCTGGGCCCTATACAGGGCCAAACGGTGTTTTAGCGCGAAATACTGCCTCGCTCTGCTGATTACCCCCAGTTTCTTCGGAGCCAATTTGGCCTTGCATTCCAGATGATCGCGATACTGGCAGTCGTTTGAAAAGCTGAGGCCCAATATACTGATGCTGGGCACGGTTTTAAGGGGAGTGTTCTCGAAAACTGGTGATACGAAAAATGGGTTATTTTAGCGGTTAACGCACAGACTTGTGTCTTCTGGGGGTTGAAGTGAACCAGGTTCCTTTCACTCCATACGAACACATTCTCGAGGGATGCCTCAACGGAAGACACAAGTTGATTTCGGCACTAGTCGACGTTTTCCCGGGAAAGACTTGCATGGCCGGAGTATAAGGCGTCCACAGAGCTATCATCTGCATAAAAATGTATGTTAGAGTCCTCCAATATATCATTGATATGCAGAAGAAACAGCGTAGGGGACAGCACGCAGCCTTGGGGGACATCGGCGTCCACGGGCATATATTTAGAGCAAAAAGCAAAAATTTGATTGTGTAAATGTTGTGCTATCTTTTGCATTAGAGGTTTTATTTGATATGCTGAGGGCATATACTGGGGGCTTATGGGACCTTTTCCTTTTTAAGCCATTAATACAGTGAAGGTTTATTAAGGCTAATAGGTATTAGTATGTTCGTAGTATGATATTAACTGCTCTACGCCGATAGTACAATAGTGGTAGATAATACACTAGTAGGTTTCGTGACGTCAGCGATTATGAAACGTCACGGGAAATTACGGCGCATACCCGTATTTTATGTTAGGTGAATGTAGCCGTACGTGTTGACAGCCGAACTATTAGCAGCACTTGTCTAAAACTATGTTAAACTACGCGTATCAGTTATCACTAATAGCATGCATGGGATATTGTATTTTTATTAGTTTAATATTTTAATTTGTTAATTTTATGTTTGCAAGGGCAATATTCATCGATATGGTATGTTTCAATTCCTTTTATGTTTACTTTCTAATATTATGTTAAGCCAGCAAATTTGTGTTAGCGGGTTGATGAGTTGATAATGATGTGGTAGCTGGCTGTACTGGTCCCGTCGTCGGTGATTTCGGATAAGAAGAATTAAATTTAGCTATGTGCTAATTAAATAGAATTTTCTTTGTTATTTATGTAGCTATTAGACTTTGGCTACATGATTATATTTGATTCTGAAGGTTTAAATATCAGACATCAAATTCTAACAGCCCGCCTAATATAGAAGAGATATCTAATGAGACATATAATTAGCAAGCAGCTCACATCGCGCGCGTTACTGTAACACAAAATTTTGACTAATGAAATAGTAAAAATTTCGTCTTGATACATTGAGGTATTTCGGACGGTATGATTTAGATTTCATAACGAACTGATTATGACAAAACAAGCTTAAATAAAATATTCTCTAATCACACAGTATTCAGTTCTGGAGAAATAACATCTCTATCTCACTACGCTCACGGTAGAGTCCTTGTGAATACAGACTTGTTTGGAACAAGTCAAACGATTTGATTGGGCCAGGCAATTAATGATGTCTTTTGAAAAGAATCTGTAAGCAACCCCTAAAAATGAGATTGGTCTATGATTCTTTAAGGTAGTCGTTCTCATTCTCAGAATAGAATAAGCTCACCTTCGCTCCATGCTTTCGGTACGGTACGGGAGATTTTTACAAATTTCCGCTACCCAAAGACAACTCGTAAGAATTATCGTTTGGCAAGAGAGAATACTATTTATTTTAATATTTTTAGTATGTTTTAAAGTGTTATTCCACACTTAAGACAGAAAATACTAAACTTAAATTTTAAAAACGTATAAAAAGATTTTAGTTTAGATTGGGTAGCGGAAATTTGTAAAAATCTCCCTACAGAGATGCTAACAACATAAATAAGTTGTAACAAGCGTGTAGGAATTTCGACGGAGCTCGGTGAGAACGAATGGCTTAGTTGGTCAGAGTGCTGGAACGGTATTCCAGAGACGCGGGTTCAAATCCTGCTTCGTTCAAAATTTTTATACGCTTTTTAAAATTTAAGTTTAGTATTTTTACACCACACTCTCCCTCCACTTACTCTAATAATGTTTAGTCTTGAACACAACAAATGATATTTTTTTCTTCTTATACTTAATTAATTATTATTATATTGTGATTTATTTTATTTCAATTTTGTAAAATTACTACATGAAACGACGCATGTGAGGCGGGCGTTAATAACCGCGACACAGTTTACAACTAATGCAAGTAATGCAGTTATTATCGTTATAAATTGTTTTTTTTGTAATTTTTGTCATGAATAAACGATGTATTATTTATTATAATTGTTCTTAGAAGTTCTCTGTCTGCTTCATGATTTCAGACTAATTGAAACGATACTGTCAACATCAATCAACGTCATACAACATATGCATACATAAACATCATACAACGTCGTCAGTTGATATTTTCCAATAAACAGATGTCTTGCGAACACTTGGAGCCTTCGTTTGCTTCTTTAATAGTAATCAAATAAGTCGCAAGTCGCACGTTATTTATTTAATAGAGATATGGCTGTTTGGTTACCTACAACGACTAGTATTTTCTGCATTGGAATGACCGTTAAAACTTAAAGCCGTCGTCTCTCTAGTTTCTCTCTCTTTCTGGTTTTATGACATTGATCACATCAGATATCGTTGAATATTGCTTCTCTATATATACTCTGACTTATTTTGGACTTTGCCATCATACCTACTTATTAAGGTCCACTTCTACAGTTGAGATTTCCTGAGAAAAGAATTTATCGTATAGACGCGTTTCTTGCAGTTCGTTGTTACTAAAATTTTAAATTCTCCACCTTCGATCAACTATTCAATAGTTGATCGAAGTTCTCCACCCTCTAGTCATTACCACAACATTTTCCCCAGCAGTGTCTTGAAATCTCCCGTCATAACTGTTTATTGTAGCCATTCGTCATTTGAATTTTGAACTATACACACGTTACTTCAATTTGTGCGCTAACTACCCTCAAGATGCCAATTTCCAAATGTAACACTTGTAACAAAAATATAACGAAAAAGGGACTCGGTATAATATGTAGCCGTTGTGAGAAGAATGTACATGCTACTACTTCCTGCGCAAAACTTTCTTCAAAGCAATTGACCACTCTTCGTAACGCACCAGGACTGGAATGGAGTTGCGAAGAATGCCTGTGCAACGCATCGCATAGATCATCCATCTTAATACAAGGCGAAGAATCTGATGAGGAAGAAGAGCTGGTACTTATGTCCAATAACGGAACGGGAACCAAATTGATTCGAGAAATAACCTCCGAAATGAAAAAAATAATAAAAAAGGAATTCGAAGCACTTAGAAAAGAATTTGAAGTTTCGCTTAACTTCTTAAGCGATCAAATATCAAATATCGAAGAGATAATAACAAAATATGAAAACAAATTAAGAATTATAGAAAATAAAATATAGAACTCCAAAATAATAACAAAAATCTGGATCTGCGCGTTACCTCTGCTGAATTTAAACTGCAAGAAATGGAACAAAGGTATCTAGAGAGTTCCGTGGAAATAACAGGAATATCAGACACCGCACTACAAAAACCCCAAGAGGTCATAAAAGCAGTTGCTGCAAAATTAAAAATGGACGCCGATGAAATTAAATGCACACGCGTCATGAAACCCCATAAAGATCGATCTGGATTGCTTATTATCGAAATGAAGAACCAGCAGACCAGGGATCAATGACTAACGGCAACTAAGAAGACACGGTCAACTGTGGGTGATATTGTGCAAAGTGCGCCGCGTGAACTTGCTAACAATCCGATATATATCCGTGAAGCATTAACGCCCTTTAATAAAATGTTATTGTATAATACTAAAAAGCAGTTAAGTAGTCACTTTGAATTTGTATGGTGCAAGAACGGCAGAATATACGCAAGGAAAACCAAAGTGAGTAAAGTACACATTATAAGAAGTTTGTTAGATATTGACGCAATATCGAAAAATGTAAAATAATTCTTCCTTGTGTAAATTTTGTATTTTTGTTCTTATTATAAAAATAATATATATGTTCTTATTATAAAAATAATAATATGGATAGAACTAACAACTCATCAGAAATAATAGAATTTAATAATTGTATAAATTGCAATAGCTTTATAAAAAAAATACCTACCTGTCATATAAATCTCTTTTGTATACATATAAATATTCGATCATTAGTTAAAAATTATTCAAAACTTTTACAAATTTTAGACGTCCCGTACATCCTATTGATATTGTAATCTTAACAGAGGTAGGTATATCAGAAGAAACTAGTAATCTATTTAACATTCCTGGATATAAAATGCAAACTAAACTACGTAGAAATAAAAAAGGTGGAGGTATAATTGTTTACATAAAAGATTACCTAAAGTTTACACTATATAACCATAATACATATATGTTTGAGTCAATAGTAGGCATAATTAAAACTCCCACGAACCAAGCTGTCACGTTATGTGCAATTTATAGACCTCCTTCATATAATAAGCAACTTTTTGTGTCGGAACTATCACTCCTATTAAAAAATCTGCATACGTCATTAAATGTGATAATAGCAGGGGATATGAACCTTGACATAAAAATATCTTCCAATATTAGAGATAAGTATCTGAACCTGATGGCGGAGTACGGACTGTTATGTGGCATTACAGAGTACACGCGTGTTGAAAAAAGATTAGAAACAACTACAATGTCGTGTTTAGATCATATATTTATAAGGTCACGCTTAAACAGTCCGTGCACCGCGGCAGTCGACACTGTACTAGCGGACCATCGGCTAGTCGTCGTTGCACTGTGTAACGTTAATGAATCACCGACAATTAACTGTGACTTTAATAAACAAATAAATGTATATGACTCCGTAATTTTAAGAAAGGAACTATGTAATGCAGACTGGCAGCGCGTTGATAGCTTATGCACACCATTAGAAATATATAGTAAGATTAAAGATTTATTTCAATCTGCTTACACAACAGCTAAAAAAAGTATTTGTAAAACTAAAAATAGTATACGCGTAGCTCCGTGGATTAACAAAAATATAATTAATCTGTCCAACAAGAGAGACCGGTTATTTAAAAAATGGAGACGTGATCCGAATAATGCTTATTTTAGACTACAATATAATAAGACTAGAAATAAAGTTCATAAAATTATTGAATATTATAGAAATTTATACTATAAAAATAAAATAAATGTAAATTATGGAAATATTAGGAAACTTTGGAATATTTTAAATACAATTTCTGGCAAAATATGTAAGTCAATAGATGAAATAGTATTGTCGGCTTTTAATTCTATGAACTTATCAGCGAAGAAAATAGCGGAAACGTTCGCAGTAGGGTTTTCAGATGCCGTAAAAACAATTATACCAAATTGTAAACAAAATCTATTACACAGTACTATAAATAATAAAAAAACGTCCATGTGCAGTATTAAATTTAAAAAAGCATCTGAAAAAGACGTATTAAAATTAATTAAAAACTTAAATACTGAGAAAGCCCCAGGTAGTGACGGTATTAGAGTATTTGAAATTAAGTCAATCGCCAAACACATCTCGAGGCCTTTAGCTAAACTCATAAATACTAGTGTTGCATTAGGCTCCTACCCGGATGAATTAAAAGCTGGTTGTGTAAGACCTATTTATAAAAATGGAAAACGTGATGAAGTAAACAATTACAGACCGATCACGCTTACTTCTGTGTTAAACAAAATTACGGAAAAATTTATTAGTAACCAAATTAATTCTTTTTACGAAAAAAATGATATACTAAATAGCACACAATATGGATTTCGACCGGGTCAAAATACCACAATGTTATTGTCAACGTTTACAGATCAAGTAAATACTTGGCTAGATCAGAAACTGCATGTTTTGGCTTTATTCATTGATTTTTCTCGCGCCTTCGACACCTTGGACCATAACATACTTAAACATAGATTGGAAAACACAGGAATACGTGGTCCACTGCTTAAATGGTGTGAAAATTATATTAAAGATAGAAGTTATTGCGTGAAAATAGGTGATAGTTTTAGCAGGAGTATAAAAGTCTCGGAAGGCACGGCTCAGGGGTCTGTCCTAGGACCATTACATTTTATAGCTTACATGAATGATATGAGTACAATATTTAATAACTGCATAACCTATCAATACGCTGATGATACGTGTATGCTAATAGCTGCGAAAAATTTAAATGAAGCGCTAACGTTATTACAGGAAGATTTCAACGTATTAAATAAATGGTGTCATGATAGTAATCTAGTGTTGAATTCGCAAAAAACGAAACTCATGCATATTCATTCCCCAAACTTAAAAGTTAGTAGCAATATAAATTGCAATCTTATAGCTCATAGTCACAGCTGCCTGCACAACCCTAGCAAACACTGTGATTGTCCACCTATTGACGTCGTACTTTTCCATAAATACTTAGGACTCACAATTGACCACAAGTTTAACTGGCATCAACATATTAAATATGTATGTGATAAATTAAGAGCATTTTTAGCCAATATTTACATTATCAAAATATTTTAACATATAAAACTAAACTAATGCTCTATAACGCATTGGCTGATTCAATCATATCATATGGACTTAGTAGTTACGGTAGAACAGACACAACACACTTGAATTACATATATCGGTTGCAGGTTAGAATATTAAAAAAAATCGCCCCTTTTAAAGTCAAATTGCAAGCCACTACTAATGAAAACTCTCTCATTCTCTTTAAACACTGCCAAATTATTCCCATTTACGACAAAATTAAATTTACAATTTTAAAAGAAAATTATTTTAACAACCAGTTTCAAAATAAAATTTGTCATAAAATTGCAACTCGTAGTGTGACACTAAATAAATTAACTACACCAGCGGTAAACAACAAGTACGGGCAGCGCACCAGGGCTTACATGGTTCCTTACTTAATAAATAATTTAGATGTTAACATACGTACAAAAATTACCAAGGGAAACCTAAAGCAAATGTTAAAGAAATATTATTTAAATGTATTGTAGCCGAGGCGAATGAGGCACTCGAGACAAACCTTCGTGGTTTTTGTAGTGCCTAATTGTTATTAAATTATATTTGTATTTGTATATGATAAAAATAAATAAAAAAAAAAAAAATATATAATATCTTTAGAGATATCCGACACAGCCTATAATTCCTTATTTTAAATAAATTAACTTATATACATAGAAGTATCCAGTTTGTGTTATAAGCGAAAGGAAAAAAAGTGCTTACGGTGCCCCATATTTCAGTGGCCCAACAAATAATAATTAATCCCCACAATTGAGAATCGAAGCAAAAAAAATGGGTCACGATGACTTCTACAAATAAATTATATAAAAACACAAATAAATAATTACCTACGTAAAGTTGTACGTATAGCCGTGTGTGTGTTGTAGAAGACTTACAAACAACAACCAGTAATATGAGCTTTACTAAGGAGTTCAGTGAAACTATACATGATAATTTAAATATTTTTTATTCTCAGTTATCCTAATATGTAGGAAAATGTTACTCTTTGCAGGTATTATATTATCGAATGTATGTATAAATAATTTAAAAAAAAAACAATAGTCGTTGTTTATTACGTTATTAATGATTTATTTATACACAAGTAGATTTTTCAAATATAAAAATATATATAAATGTATATAAAACAATCCTCACATTTATTGCATATTAACATAAACCCATTCCATACAGTGAGTAGTTTAAGGCTCACCGCTTACAATTTAAAATTAAAAATAAAGTTAACAAGTGCCTATTGCAGTACCTATAACATCAAATAAATAAATGTTGTCTGACTATATCAAAATTATAATACTTAAACAGACAATAATATTTGTAAAATTTATTCGTTATAACTATTTTAAGATGGCAAATATCCTAACGGTGTTTTATAACATTAATATATTTTATAGATTTACTTAAGAAATAACTACAGTTTCTCGCTCATTAGTGTAAATTCAATTAGGGCCTTCCTTAAAATGAATCAATATTTAATACAACGTATTCATCTAAGTAGATTAAAAGTTAATGAATCAATTCCTAATTTTAGTAAATTTTAATAAGAATCTAACATTTAACACGTTTTACTTTATCTATACTTCCACCTACACTCGACCAATTCCACTTTTTATTATCTATATTGTAACGCCAAGCTTGTGTATTATAATATATTAAATATGTATGTAGTTTTCATTTTTTGAGCTTCCCGCTGTATCCCCCACACGACAGTGTAGGAATTTGGGAACTTAGTGTTAAGACACTCCGTTACGTTCCCCACTTTCCTCCAAATTTGAAGTTGTGTTTAGTGGTGGAATTCCATGCTGCGCTGTGCCTTGTTACACATACTTATATTCAGTTAGTTTACACATAATAATTAATTAAATACTATGTCTAATAATCCATCCTCTTTTTCAAATTACTTAGCTACATAGCTTTGAATAACGAATTAGTTAACTTAGTTCTTAAACTACAAGATGCGATACATCAGGCGTATACGCCGGCATGTAACGGGGGATACGAGGTTCATCACGTCGCCTGACTCCTCGGTCCACGGCCAAGCTGATACTTCCTGTTTCCTTCACACCATTAGACTTCGCTCGACGTTGTGAAGGTAGAATAGACGCTCTCATGGATTTTCGCTTCTGTAAAATTAATTAATATTAAAAACAGATCAACCATTTAGTACTACAATAACACATGTCTACTTACGACCATGATGGAAATCCGGTGAGGGCTTACCAAATTAAGCATCTAATTGAACATGATATTGCATATTTATTAAAATATTGGTCATTAACAATATTTATAAGCGAGTCGTTTTTAAAGGGGGACACGAGTTTACATTTTAGTTTCAATTTCGCGTTTGATGTCGATGTGGTCCATGGCCTTGGCTCGGTTTACCTCAACGGCGCCGCGCCACCGGTCTGCCGCGTGACGCGCTAGCTCCATCCTCTTCTGCTTTCGAATCTGATGACGCTTGTAGACCACCTCTATCACGATGAGAACTATGCCGCCTATAATGCCTGCTAATACCAGTATAAAAACCCCTGCCATGTTTTTCAGGCCTAACGTATTTGGAGTCTTCTCGTTTTCCTCGCAGTTCAGCATATTATTTCCTAGAATCCATTTGTTATCAAACGACTCCATAACTCCACCTGTCGGAATATAAGATATGATTGTAACAATATGTTTTTGTCTTTTGGTCGTAAAAATAATAACCTATTTTTTTCTTACTTTCGTGAAAATCTAATATAGCTAGAGTAACCAGATCCGCCCACGGAGACCCCTTTTGTAAGCCCACACCATAACCCGATCGACCAAATAATTCCCCAGCGGTGACAAGCTCACAGTCCTGTGCTGCTTCAAATTCTAGTCTTGAAGAGTCCCAAATAAAGGCCATCAGTTTCCTATAAAATAAAAGGTTATAATTTTAATATTCAAATGTTATTCTTGTAATACCTTTTTGATATACACCACTTATTCAATTTCCATTTGTTCGCGCAGGCAAAACTGCAAGTAAAACCAGGTAGCTAGTTACTAATGAATGTATTATTAATGCCATAGATCTTTGATATATTTTTGATGTGTGAATATAGTGACTTCTTAAGAGTATTGACTTTTACCCATTTTTAACATCCTGAATTGCTTGTTCAGCATTATCATAATTATTCGCCTCCATGGTACGGTACATGTTAGACAGTTCCACTTGTCTCCGGAAATACATATCAACAGCAGACCCTTTTACGGTAGCGCAAGTTAAATTTTCCATTGTGTTTCGTAGCTAAAATTATCATAAAATAAACAAAAACAATTCATTAAGTTCAAATAAAAAAAATCTTACAACCTTAATTATTTTATTTTTACCCGAGCATCATTGATTCCAGTTAATTTTGTCTTTGGTCTCTCGAGTACAAGGAAAGCAGCGAGGTTAGCCGTGTACGAAGCTACTATGATCATGGCGAACCCAGCCCACACCATGCCTAACACTCGTGCCGAGAAACTTCGGGGGGTACCTAAATACAAAAAAAAATAGTGAAGTGCAAGTCGGAATCGCCCACCGAGGGTTCCTTACCATTTGAAGTTTTTCATATGAAGTGACTACAATTTCAAATTTATATTAGTTTTTATCTGTCATATAAATTTCCATTTTCGTTATCGTGACTAAGGGGCACAAGCATGTGACTACAATCGCGACTGTTTGTGGGATCGATTCCCACTCGAGGTTATCAATCTCGCTCTTTAACCACAAGTAACCACAAGGCACAGTTTTTCATTTTATTTGTACTGAAACTCACTCACTTCACTTTTTAACGAATTTCCAAATTGTATGTCTACGGGAAATACCCTATAGGTTTTAATTCAGCTTGATATCTACCACACAGACGGACAATAAAGTGATTCCTTAAGGGTTCCGTCTTGTCTCACTGATTTACGAAACCCAAAAAAAGTAAATATTTATTACGTTTTAAATGTAATAATCTTTCAATGTATATAATAATTTAAGTAAATGCACTCAGTATTATAAAAGTGCAAATTGCATATGCTTAAGTTAATAGTTTTAAATAAAATGTTCAAACACAATCAACTCATATCGTAAAAAGTACAGCGTTGACTTCTGCTCCAATAAACATTGTCTCGAATTTCAGCGGAGAATGGAGAGCATAGTCTTGACTCTTGACACATGTGAGTTTCACTGTGACACTAAAGGACAAATTAAAACTGTTATTAATGATAAAATTAAAAATACCTTCTCCTATCCCACTATTCAGCAAAACGCCCCATGCAAACCAAATAGCGCTGGATAGATTTAAAGCATCCTCTTCGGTGCCGTCACATGTAGCGAGTTTAAATCTTCCGAAAGGCGAAAATCTATCAAGTAGATACAACACTAATGCTACCACATGCACTGAAACCATTACTAGAATCCAGAGCGTATTCGAAAATGGTTGTAAAAACGAAACAAGAGTTGATGAACGAGAGGGCTGCAAGAAAAAAAAATGTAACTATTAGAAAAAAATCCATTCAATTAATCAATTTTAATACATCATCGACTACTAACCTTTTTTTCCAAAATAGTAATGCCTTGATATTTAAAAGGCTTACTGAATTCAATAAATTCAGCCCGTTCTGGATTAATAGTCAATGGTGCTACAATCATATCCGCCCTCTCATATACCAATTCACCTATAGATAATTATATAATGATTTTATATAATACAAAGTTGACCTATATAGGTCTGTGGTGTGGCAGGGGTGAAAGCAAGTGACTGTAAGCGCGACAGGTTGTTGGTTCGATCCCTACTCATATTTAATATTTTTTTCTTAAATATTTTATAATTTTATTTCTTCGCTCTGGTTACAAGGTAAAGCGCGTAATGAGTTCTGACACTCAACATGCAATGTCCCAAATTCAACAGAAAGTGGGGAACTAAACGGATTGCTTAACACACAATATTTGATATTTTGTCTTAACATTAGGTTCCCAAGTTCCCTCTGCCTACCCCCCTGCCTCGTGCAGGATACAGCGTGAAGCTAAAAAAATATACTATATATATATAATACTGAAATGGTTTCATAGCGTACCGATGAGTCCCGTCCATTCTTTTTTAGCTCCAGGTTGTGAAAAATTACGAATTATATAATCTCCAAATTGGCCATCAGGCGAAAGTGCTAGCGAGAAAGTAAAATTGATCGATCTCGACAATTCCTGTAATAGGTCCATACAAAAGCCTTTGCAGCAATATAGTCTATCTAGAAATATTAAAAGTTTATTATTACTTAGAGAAACGAAAGTAAATGCCTTTATGGCAGTTATTTTACGTTTTAGTCAATAAATTTACAAATAATAAAATTTCGAAAAAAAAATAAGGCTTATTTTATAACATTTGTTTACGCTATTTTCATTTTGACTCTTTTGAAATAGGTCATAAAAATATCAAAAAATATAATTTACCAGCTTCATCACTAGAGTTATAATGTGGACAAAATATTTCCTCTGATGTACAGTCAGTTTCATCATAGACACGGCGTGCGTATACAAATGGCTTTTCTTCAATAGTCAATACCTTAAATATACAAAATCATGTAAATTGGGCTTCCTAATCAGTATTTAAAAAAAAAGTTATTCGTACCTTAAGATGAGTAGGTATCATAAAACCTTCTGGCTTCGACGAGCTACGGCCCATCCATATGATCTCATGTTCTTTCAGTTCTAGGCGCATTTTTTGAGTTTCCTTTAATTATAACGTTAAACCTTTCAATCTTTTAACTTAATAAATCTAAAACTCGACATATCAAGCATACATGTTGATATCTTTTAAGTAATATTATACAAAATCACACATTTTATGATACTCTATTATAATTACAAAAAAAACGTTGAACTTACTTTAGAATAGAAATATTTTCCAACAGCAACATGTTCTCCCTGAGCTCTTACGTTCACCATGTCATATTCAGCATGAACTCTATCACCGTGATCATCAAACGCTACATGCCCCGTTGCTCCATTTTCCAAGCTCTGTTTTCTTATATAGTCGAAAAGTAGACGACCTGTTGTCCAGATGGATCTTGTGCTATCACAGTCAGACGGTGGAGTGCTGATCTCTTCAGACGTGTTCATGTCACGAATAGCAGATGCTAACACGTAGCTGCAATAAAAAATAATGTACCATTTATTGGACTTATATATTTAATAATTTTAATAAATACAACCTCTTATGGTGCGCCAACTATTACGGCCTTAAGAAGCTCGCATTAATTCACTGATGGATAATAAATTGTCCATTGTGATGTTCCTACACTACTCTGGGATAAATCATATATGTAAAATTAAAATTATAAGATTGAAATTTTTGGACAGTACATTAAAAAGTTATATTAGTACTAATCTAGTGCATTAATTAAAATAAACAGAAAACACTACATGGAATCCTGAATATGTGCATGTTCATTAGTCGCGTTCACTAGTCGCAATCCAAGGAGACCTTCCGGTGCGTTTGCTGCATCTAGCGCTTGCTCTGTCACCATCCAGACGTAGCCAGTTGTCGTCATATTTAGGTAAGTCGCATCACGAAATATTATTTCAGCATCAGTTTTACTGAAATCGAGGTTATTAATAAAAAAAAAAATATTTTAATATATGAATACATTTTATATATCAAAAGACTATCATAAAAGTTTTTAATTTTGCTATTTATAATAAGTAATTGTCAAATTATTCACCTCGCGTACATGAGGAACACTCTAGCTTGTGCACTTTTAACTTCAATAAGCTTTTCACTAAACGAATCCAGACCTGGCTCAAACTCTATCCCCTGCTCTACCACCACTTTCCTGTCCACATCTTCGTCGATACTCTGTGATGTAGTTTGGAATCTGTTAAAGATTTTTTTGTAATAAATATATTTTTTAAATTACTATATTTTTTTGTATTCTACAATATTTTATTATATACCTTCCCAAAATGGCTCTACCATCAGTGTCCGAGCTATGTATCACAATAACTTTCATATAGTTGAAATGTTTAAGTACATCAACCCATACATCAGCTTGGTGTGAATATGGGGGGACTGTTCTTAAGAATGAAACATGTATATTTTTATCAGAAAAAGCAGAATCTCTGGATGATATTCCTATAACTGGAATAAGATAGAAACCGCAGGTGTACGAAACCGCCGCTGGAGACAAATCTCCAGTCAAAGGATGTGAAACAACCACAGCGTAGATCTAAATAAATAACATAGTATATTAATGAAATAAGCAAAAATAAATGTTTTCTTGTTATGGCAGCTTCATCTCTTAACATAACTTACCCGATGGGCTATAAGATCTTTACACACGTTGAGGGCCGTTTTAATTGGATTTGGATCCATCAAAATCGAGTAATCATGATAGGTTACTCCGCGAGGCACGTAAGTATCTTTGAAGTTAAGCTTCTGTAATTGACAAACATAAAATGTACGTAAGTTCAAAATAACTTGA
>CM032402.1:6636694-6704673 GCA_019049475.1 Eueides isabella
CCGTTACACAATCATAATAAACTGACTTATGAGTTTTTAGTATGATTTGAGTTATATATAATTTCCTGACAGAGAGTTTTTTTAAAGTACATACACTTGATTAACGTTCTTTGAGCCCTTTCTATTCAAGAAATTTTGTCTTTTTGGTACCTCCGCCCCATATAGAGATGCAGTAAGATAGCACCGATTGTACAAGTGATATATATACTTCATTTAAAGGGTTTCTGGGGACAGCTGACGCAGAGGTAATACTTTGGGTAATACATATCTCAATTTTCTGAATATCCAGCTTAATTTTCTGACCCTGTTAGCAACTTGATCAATTTGCGAATACCAGGATAGCCTATGATCGATTATAACACCTAAGTATTTAGTAGATGATACCCCATCAATGGTTAGGCAATTGCATTTGGTGTTTCTCCCATTGCCACAAATATGTATTTGAACTTTAAAATCTTTGGGGGGTTGGGAACGATTACAAATACTAAAACATATAATATTAGTCTTAATAATATTTAGGGTTGACATGGTTTCACCTAGCCATTCGGATATTTTTGCCAAGCCTGCATTCAGCAGTAAGTCGGACGTCTTGCCAAGTTTTATCAGTAAAAACAACAGCAGTGTCATCAGCGTACGAAAACACTTTCCCGTTTTCAAGTCGTAAACTACAAATCTCATTTACATAAATAAGAAAAAGTGTGGGTCCTAGTACGCTGCCTTGAGGAACACCATATAAAACATCCATATCTTCACTGACATATTGATTTACTTTAACTCTCTGTTTTCTATTTGAAAGGAAGTCTCTCAATAATTCGAGTGCCATTCCACGAACACCGATGTGATCCAATTTGCTTACAAGCAGCGGGACAGACACAGTATCAAAAGCTTTTTTTATGTCCAAGAAAACAGTTAGACATTTCTTACTCTGATCAAGTTGTTCAGTCACTAGCTTAGATACTGCACCAATTGCATCTTCAGAGGAAATACCATGTCGGAAACCATATTGAGAGTCTGATAGTATTCCAAATTGTTCTAGATATTCCAATAACCGCTTATTTATGAGTTTTTCAATTATTTTTGATATTGGTGGCAAGACAGAAATAGGTCTATAATTACTTAAATCATCTTAATCCCTTCCTTTAAATACTGGTGTTACAATCGCTCGTTTGAGCAGACTTGGAAAAACTCCCTTACTAAAACACAGATTAGCAAGATGTGCAATTATAGGAACAATATCTCTACTTATATGCTTTAGAAATCGTGTTGGAACATTATCCCAACTCAGGGCACTATGTGTTTTAAGACCCATTGGGATACTATAGACTTCGTCAGCATCTGTATCTATTATTATAAAAGAATTGGCTTGCGGTGATTTTGTTTGATGGTCGGTAAGAAACGTTGTAATTTTGTTGTATTTTTGAGCAAGTTTAATTCCAACATTAGCGAAATAGTCGTTAATGTAATTAACTGATTGTAGAGGAGAAGATTTTGTAGTTTTTCATCGTTCATCGTTCATTCATCGTTGTGATTCTTAGTTATGTCCTTAATATTTTTCCAGAGTATTTTATTATTTTTAATAGTTTTAGTAATTAATTCTCTTTTATATTTTCTTTTATTTTTTTAATAAGATTATTGCAGAGATTTCGATATCTAAGATATGATATTTTTATTATGTATGGATCGCGTTTATATTTTATTTGTAGTTTATTGCGATTCTTTATGCGCCTACTGCTTGAAATTTTCGTGATGACTGTATTTTTATTTATTGATTCAATTAATTAATAAATTAAAAGATTATTTAATAATACCGGGGTCATTACAGAAAAGTAAATCAGACCGATTATTTTCTAATAGGTACTTATAAGCTTACTCAAAATCTACAGTAGATCTAGTTTTATGACTTACATAAACATTTTTTGTTTTACTTGGGGATAAAAAAGTAGTAAAATGATCTGTTATACTAGTGTGTAAGATGGCAATAGATGCTAATATATTTCGTTTATAAATTTTTGGCATAAAGTGGTCTAAACAATTTTTATCCCTAGTCGGTAGTGTATGCCCTGGCAATATTCCATACAGTGCCAGCCTGTTAAGGTATTTTATTCTATTCGTTAATTCATAAGATAATTCAGATTCTTTGTATTTAATGTTAATGTTTATATCACCGATATTGGCAACATTTGGTTTCAACAGGACGGCGCTACGTGCCACAGAGCCGAAGCTACACTCGATGTTTTGCGCCCTGTTTAGATCGCATAATCAGCCGCAGAGCTGATGTCGTTTGGCCACCTCGGAGCTGCGATTTGACACCGTTGGACTATTATTTGTGGGATGCCGCCAAAGATAAGTGTTACGCCTACAAGCCAGAGACAATTGACGCTTTAAAGGACAATATTCGTGAAGCCATTGGTGAAATACAGCTGCACACAATCGATAATGTGCTTAAAAATTGGACTGATGGTGTAGGCTACTGCATGGCCAGCCGAGGCAGCCATTTGAATGAAATTATTTTCCAATATTAACCGGAAGGATTGTACTTTCAAATAAAAAAGAAATTTGAGAAATATTCAGTAGTTTTTTTTTTCATAGCATTTAAAAAAAAAGTATATACAGTGACATTGATGAACTGGGATAGGTTTGGCAATTGCTAGAAAAATCAGATGTACAGTTATTAGACTTTATAGATAAGTTGTTACCAATGGATGCAATATTTATTGCCTTCACAAACAGCTGAATAGTGATCAGTTGCCGAGGTTAACAGATCTTGAGAGGGTTGTGGCGATTTATTTAAATTTCAAGGTTTTTTTACGAATTCCCAAGTGCCCATTATATTATTTTTTACCTTTTTAAATTTTTTTAGCCAAACTCTTTTTTTAGTGCTTTTAATACATTATTGCAAAAAATTTTATATCTTATGTAAATTTTAATCAATTCTGCATTATACGTTTTCTTAGTCCTCCGGTATAGTTTGTCTCGATGTCTTATACAACGCAGAAGCCCAGGTGTTTTATTATAGTTTCATTCCTAGAGACCTAGATTTCTCGAGTATTGCTTTTGACAATTTGTGAAATAGAATTTATAAGTGACGTAGCAGCCCGGTCTACATTGTTATCTAAAAGAATTATGTGAAAAATACAATTTTCTATTTCATCGAGACATGCTAGTTCATCCAGATCGTTTAGCATTACAGGTTTTAGTTTTGAGTTCACAGCCAAGTATAATCGGAACATGGCATCTGTAATAAAATAATCAAGAACAAGTACCCTTGTTAGTAGTAGCAATAACCTTAGATTTCAACATTGCATCTAGTCGGAAATAAATGAGTAGGCAATAAGCCGTGGAAGGACAAAACATTAAGATGTTCCTTCCACATTTGCATAAAATCTCTCAGGGCGCAATTTATGCTAAGGTGTAACTGAAAAACAGCGATGTTTGAGGGTCAAAACTCAATCGTCATTAGCTGAGTTACACCTTTTGCCACAAACCATAACTATATTCCAGAAAACTGTCTTCTGTATATTATTTTAAATGTAAACTTTTTGTGGCAATAAATGGTTATTATTATTATTATTATTATTATTATTAAGATGTTCCTCAGAGTTAATATCATTGCTATTAGGAGCAATATTAATATTCATATCCCCAATAACAATAATATTACTAAAGATTTTAAATTTCGGAGATGTTTGTCCAAGGATAAATTAAATCTATCTAAATTTTTATACGATGGAGACCGATATAAGGCCACAATAGCCGTTGTATTTGATAATTTAATGACAAGCCTTACTTTTCTAACAGCATATGCAGCGGAGCTCAGTCTGCCCGCAAGAGAAGACAGATCCCCATAGTAGTTTCTAATCTAGGGTTAGTCCCAAGAACACCGCGTTATCACAAAAATGGAGGCTTTTATTATCAATGTTTAAATTAAACTCCTTTTTCCTAACGTTCGGCATAATAAATTCTATGCATTTGGTTTTCTGTGCGTTTAATACTAAATTATTAATAGTAAACCAGTGAAGTATTTGCGACAGAGCACTATTCACTTCGTCATAGCTGTCTGTCTTACGGTCTACTTTAAAAGTTAACGAGGTATCATCAGCAAATAGTGCCACATCGCATAAATTATTAACGCAAAAGGGGAGGTCATTTATATAGATTAATTAGGGTGAAAAAGTATCAACTTGAACCATTTGATCGCATACAACGTAGAGCCGTTCGAATTGTTGGGGATCCAATGATCTGTGTGGGGCTTCATACTTTGGCTTTGCGTAGAGACGTATTCTCCCTGTGCGTTCTCATTTATCGTATTTATCACGGGGAGTGTTCCAAAGAACTGTTTGGTTGGAAAATTCAGCGGCAGGTACCAAACCTGCCGCTGAATTTTCCGCACAGTACGTCACAAACTAAAGTACCATCCACACCATATGTGCACGTGGCACTCGATTACTATGTGGATTCGTAGGAATTTACTTCCACGCGCCAGACATCTATGGAACGGCCTACCCGCGGCAGTATTTCCAGGTCGATACGACATGGGCACCTTCAAAAAGCGCATCTACCTCTATCTTAAGGGCCGGCAACGCACCTGTAGCTTCCCTGGTGTTACATGGGGCCGTGGGCGACGGTGATCACTCACCATTAGATCGTACGCTCGTTTGTCTAAAACAAAATCAAAAGTAGTAAAAAGGATGAAAGAGGGAGTACTCATCATTATTATGATGGATATGAAGGATTTATTATTTCACACATGTTTAAAAAAAAAACAAATAAAAGATGAGTGGGTGCAGTCAATTACTTTTCTGTATAGGATTATATTTTTTTACGAGAATTGACAATGACGATAAAATCCTAAGAACGACAAATAATTTACCATCGGAATTACTCAGGTCCATTTTGCAAATTCAAAAGAAGATGAATGGAATGGAAATTACCTTATATCTTCTAATTTTATAGTTTGATAAACAATTTAATATCAGAATCGATTTGTATAAGAATTTATAATAAAATGTATTTATTTCGAATGGTTCTTCCATAAGTATACGATTTTGGCTTTCCTTCCTTCATAAATAAATATGCATATAAATTACACTGATCATATTTATCACAAGCTAATAATTAATCACAAAGAAGTCATAAAGCAAGTAAGTTTCTTGTACTTTATTCCATAATTTCTCATTATTTTATTTTATTTTATTCAACAAATCAAAGTAAATACCTAACAATTTAACAAAGGTTGTTTTCTTGGGAAAACTTGCCCTTGACCAAAACGCTGACGTTGAAAAACAAACTTCTGACGATCTCCGAAGAATATTTTAAGAGCTCAAGAACAATGTACCCCACTGAACTACTTCAAATATTTTTAACTAAAATGTTTGACTCAAAGAGAAATATTAACAGAAATAGTAAAAGTGCACGTGTCTTACTGAACTTTAAAAAGCTCTATAGTAAAAATAGTTCTACATGAGGAGTTATTTTATCATAGTCTAGTATATTGTCGTCCTTATCTAACTTACTTACATATTTAGTCAGTTTAGTGTGAAAAAAATATCTGATTCACTAAAAATGAAGTTATCATGGACTAAATCTATAAACAATATTTTCAAAATAAACAAGCTAATCTGCAATTAACATAAAACGGTAAAGTTATCGAAGATAGTTTACTCATTTAGCCTTTAATCTCAAAGCGCCACGGGCTCTTTTAAGCTGCCTACAATCAAATTTGCCTGCACCTTGCCAGGTTAATCGATTATTAAAATGTCGCCATCTTACGATGAGTTGGTAAAAATTTAAACAGCCTACAATTTAACATTGTAATAAAGGTCATAAAAGGAAAAACGACAGCAATAAATTATATAAGTACGTGACAGCCCAAATCTCCGAGTAAATGTCTAGCTTTTAGTTGTCTAAATTTTTGGTCATATTTACTGAATACCCTAAAATATAGGCCATGGCAGCTTTTATTACAAAGAATTTATTTGTTTACGTAAATAAAGCAAATAGAGAAAGGTCAAGTTTGACGATAAAAACTAAGTATTTTAATAGAATACTTAATTTAACAAAATTCCTAAATGCTATGATATATTTATTACATTTCATGCATGTTTTGCTCATATAAAACTAAATATTTTATGTATGACAATTTATACTATAAACAAAAAAAATGAAACGTAGGGAACGGAGTCTCGTCCTAACACTAGCTTCGCTCTGCCTACCCCACTATATACGAAATGCATCATATAACTAAACAAACAAATATTGCGTGTTGGGTGCCGATACCAAAAGGCCTAAAAAATCTTTCTTTTTAAAATATAAATAGCGAAGTAAACATATAAAATACCTCACAACTATTTAAAAAAGCCTATCTTTATTTACGGCCTAGTTCATTGGATCTACTCAAGTACTGTTTTATTATTGCTCCACCTCAAGTTTATGGTCTATAAACTCGACATTCATTTGTTAGTAGAAATATCTAACACCATTATATATTGTCGACCAGGTGTCCTATGAAACGTCATATTTTACAACTTCATCCACGATAAACCTTTTTATTGTTGTTTCGGTTATTCTTTTTCATAGCTAAAAGTGTAGCCAAGAAATCTCAATAATTTATAAGCAGCTTTAAAAATTAGGTTTCAAATGAGGTTTTTTTTTTGTTTTATGAAAATGAGTATTTTTTTTAGCTTTATCTAACTACGCCAGGAGGAATCCAGTGCTAAGATTCAGTTCTTCAGAAATTTCGTTCACAAATTATGAAATATTACGTACGTGAGTAGTATCAACATAACGTCAAACTTTTCGAAATTCATTCCTTCGAAAATGAATAGGAACCACAACCTTTGCGTTTACAGTCAGACATTATGCCGTTGCACCACGAAAATTAAAATGATAGATTCATCTTATTTCCATTAAATATATTTACTAAAGACCGTTTAAGCGCCGTGGGGTAGTATCTCAGTGAAAATGCGGTAATTTTGAGCTAGAATTCCTCGAATAGAATGAATGTCTCGAATTCAAATGAAAAATTGACAATACAATAAAATCTCTCAGTGTACTCTCTATTTGTAGCATAAAGGGTGACGTTAAGCAAAGATAATTAATAGATGTTTTTTTTAAACTAAAAAGTTCTACTCCAGTGCTCTAACGTCTTTGAATAAAAAAATGGTATATCAAAAAACTAACAGACAAAATAGTCATCAATTACTTTTATATTTTTCACAAGGTTACACTGAAGGTGAAGAACGCACTGAAAATTTAACAATACCATTAAAGTGGTTACGTAGTATAATCATCTTGTCAGGTATGATATATTACCGGTAAGCCTATCTAAGTGTCGGCTATTACGACCATTTTTTCCCTAGAATTCATGTCATTTGCGACGTTTCTATTGTCTGCTATCAGCTCGCTACAAGAAATCCAAAAAATAAGACAAATTCCTCTAAATGTCTTTATTTACGAGCAACACTCTGTATCCAACGACTATATCTATGCCTAATGGTTTTACGACGCAAATGACGAACAAATTGCAAAACAAAATAATATTTTTGGATGTCGCACCGGCTCGTACACCACATATAAAGCCTATATCCGGCAACTCTGTAGCACCGTTACATGATAATTTAATAGCCCCTCAAATTAATAGGGATATTATATATGAGAATATAAAACCAGTGTTCACATTACTTCGTATTATGGGAGTTTTGCCCTTAACTCGACCCTCGCCAGGACTGAACCAGTTTCAAATTGCATCTCCCTCAATGTTATACTCTTTTATATGTTACGTTTGTCTTATTGGCTACATATCATACCTTTCGCTGAACAAAGTGCAAATATTGCGTACTGCAGAAGGTAAATTCGAGGAGGCAGTCATTGAATATCTATTTACAGTATATCTGTTTCCTATGATGGTAGTTCCAATATTATGGTACGAAACAAGGAAAATTGCGGATATTCTAAATGGATGGGTTGACTTTGAAGTATATATAGTGTTCTCATATATAAATATATCAATTAAAGTTCGCTAAATGAACATAATTTATATTTTTTAAATTACAGATATGCTACAAAAAATTGTGCGGAAGAAATTTACCCGTTAAGTTATACAAAAAAGCTTTAGCGATTTCTGTAATTATACCAATATTGTCTACAAGCTCTGTGGTCATCACTCATATTACGATGGTGCATTTCAAGTTGATACAGATTTTACCATATATTTTTTTAGAAATCCTTACGTATATTTTAGGAGGATATTGGTACCTTTTATGTGAAACTTTAAGTATTTGTGCAAGTATTCTTGCAGAAGATTTTCAACTGGTAAGTTTAAATAAGGTAATATTAAATACATTCTTTAAATACAATATTTATATAAAAATATAATGTTATATGCATTCATTAAATACAACTATAACAATAGAAAAATAATTGATAAAAGAAAAGAATTATGACTAAATATGTTCTTAGAACAAAATTATGTAGTTTTTATACATTTAAAACATTTTTTCACTATTTTGAAACAATACTCTCACTTTTAGGCTCTACGACATATAGGGCCCGCAGGAAAAGTAGCGGAGTATCGCGCTCTTTGGCTACGACTAAGTAAATTGGCCCGGAATACTGGCGTCGCAAATTGCTATACTTTCAGTTTTATCAATTTATATCTCTTCTTATCATAACTTTGTCAATATACGGCCTACTTAGCCAAATCTCTGAAGGTTTTGGGATCAAGGACGTTGGACTAGCTGTAACTGCGTGCTGTAGCATTTTTCTATTATTTTTTATTTGTGATGAAGCACATTACGCGTCGCACAATGTGAGTATATTAAGAAGTTTCAGAACAAATTAAATACAATAAGTATATACTTAGCTACAGAAATAGTAAAAACATTAAATAAATAGTATGTTCTCTTGCTAAACAATAATTCTTACGAATTGCGTAGCGGAAATTTTAAAAATCTCCCTTTAGAGATGCTAACAACATAAATACGTTGTATTAACTCACTCAGCTTCACGCTGTATCCCGCACTAGGCAGGGTAGGCAGAGGGAACGGAAGTGAAACCTAGTGTTATGACACTCCGTTCCACTTCCGTTCCCTACTTTCCGCCGAATTTGAGGCATTGCGTGTTGAGTGGCGGAACTCAACGCCGCGCTTTTGCTTTATTACCAGAGCGAAGAAATGAAACATTAAATATTTAAATTGAAAATATTAAATATTTCATTTCCTCGACCGGGGATCGAACCCAGAACCTGTCGGTTACAGTCACACTCTTGTGCCGCTGCGCCACGACAGGCATTTGTATTAACGATATAATATTAACTATATGTATGTTTGTTGTACAAACATGTATAAGAATTTCGACATAGATTGATAAAAACGTATGGCTGAGTTGGTCAGAGCGCTTAGATAGTTTCCAAGAGGCACAGGTTCAAATCCTGCCACGTTAAAAATTTTATACGGTAAAAGCGTATGAAAATTTCGTAGCTTGGAATGACGTAGTATTTAAATTAGGTAAAGTCGCATGTACTCGTACATAATAATTTTGCTTTCGCACTGCTATTTTATCTATTTCTAATACAAGGTGGGCCAGAACGGCGTACAAATTTCAAAATCGTATTACCCGTGACGAACGGGAACGGGAAACGGAACGGGGGGGAACGGGGTGTGGGTATTAGGGATAAATGGCTCAATTTAGTTACCATGGAGGGTTTCACCGATGAGCAGCGTGTGTTTTGTGTTAATTCATATTATAAAATAGCGATTCGTGTATTACTGTGCGGGGTCGGTTTGGCTCTCAATTTAATTTAAATTATTTAAACCAATGTGCGAGTGAATGTGGGATCTGATCGTGGGTCAGAAAGTTCTAGTCTTTGGGTTCGACATTGAATGAAATATCTGCGAGGCGTTTAAGGTGTAAACGAACAGAGGAAAATGGAAGCGAAGTCGCAGCGTGTCTACGACACGATCCCCAGCAGTCGTCTCCAAAGTCATCAGCTGAGCTTGCCATAGCAAAGACATCATTAAGATGTATTTCGGGGAAAAATCTTAAATTACATATAGGCTTCAATTAGTCCAGGAAATTGAAACCAAATTTCCTCCTATACGTTGTACATTTGCTGAAAGAATATCAGAATGTTTTGAGAGTTTGAATAATATTTTTTTCTCGGATATTTTTATTTATGTTGATTTATCAAAAAACAAAATTGTATTGGGCCGAAGTAAATTCCCAATTAAAACATCATAGACCTTCGCAAGTTACAGCTTTGGCGGCCATGTCGGGTCAAGGAATCAGCAGACCTCATTTCTTTGGAAATGAGCGAGGCCAGACAGTAATAATACATTCTGATCGCTACACAACTTACGTAACTTTTCCTTTCCACAACTGCATATTTTTAAAACCTACAATAGCAGGATTTGCCTGGCCAGGCCTGGTTTTAACAAGACGGCGCGACATCCCATACATCCCATACATCCCATACATCGAATGTGACTATAGCAGTTGTAAACGAAATGTTTAATGGAAAAGTGATATCTCGTCTACGGGACATTTCTTGGCAGATGTCGTGACAGTAGCTTCTTTTGTGGGAGTACCTTAAAAGTCGCTACGTTGACGTCAATAAACTGACGATGATTGCCCTTCAAAGACAATAAGCGCAAGGAAATGTCCGCTATCCCACAAGCGATGTAGCAGCGAATTTTCATGAATTTGAGACCTAAATTGCAGAAGTATACACGTTTAGATGGTACAAATCTCACCAACGTTATTTTGAAAAAAATCCATTTAATATTTTTATTATAATATATTCTTCCTATCCTGTGCTTTGTAGTTTTAATTATATTTTTTACAAACCGGTTAATTTTATGGTTCATGAGTGAGTAGAGCTCGCTCACTCTCTCTCTCAGGCCTGTCGTAGCGCTGCGGCAAAAGCGTGTGACTGTAACCGATAGGTTGTGAGTTCGATCCTCACTCGAGGAAACTGTATATAAATATTCTTAACCTAAATATTTAATTCATTTCTTCGCTCTGGTACAAGGCAAAACGCGGCGTTGAGTTCCGCCACTCAACACGCAAAGCCTCAAAATTCAGCGGAACGAAAGTGGAACAGACTGTCTTAATACCTACTAGGTTTCCAAGTTCCCACTACCTACACTGTCATGTGCGAGATACAGCGTGAAGCCCACTTGTGCATTAAAAAAATCTACTGTAAAGGATGCATGCATTTTTTGAACCGGGCGGCAGCTTATTTTTAGTTACGAAATTTTTTGCGTATACTTGGTGGGAGGAGAAGTGTAAAGTTATTAGCTTATTATATATTATTAGCTACCTATTAAGATATGTTCTACATTTTATTAGAGTTCCTTATCTCAATAGAATAAAACAGACCCTTAAATAATTCCTTTATAGTCTCTCTGTCTAACTGCCTTTATCCCGATATGCGCGCAGATAACGGTTTGAAATTTAAAACAAATATCAAAGTCTACAATTCCTTGAAGCTGAAAAGTGAGAACAAAACAAAAAAATGGCAAGAGTATATAAATAAAAGCTTTATTTACTTATTAAAAAAGCATTTTTTATTTGATCTCTTGTAGCAAAAAGTATGTACCTATTTACCTACTTTCTTAATATCCTTAAGCATTTCTTTATTTCACAGGTAAAAACTAACTTTCAGAAAAAGTTACTTATGGTGGAGTTGTCGTGGATGAACACAGACGCGCAGACTGAAGTCAACATGTTCTTACGCGCTACCGAAATGAACCCTTCTCAAATAAGCTTAGGCGGCTTCTTTGACGTCAATCGAAATCTTTTCAAATCAGTAATATATAATTGTATCTGTACATATATGAAATCTATTGTTATCAACATGCAAAATTATAATTTTTATTTTAAGTAATGATAGCATACAATTATTAAAAATGACCCAAGCTGCAACCAGCACGACTTGCGCGACAACAAGAGGCCTGTTGTGGCGCAGTGGCACTAGCGTACTACTATAACCGTGCATGTTGTGTTTGATCCCGACTCGAGGAAATTTAATAATTAATATTTTCATTTCTTCGTACCGGTTACAAGGCAAAGCGCGACGTTGATTTCCGTCACTTAACTCAATGCGTGGATCGAAACTGTCCTAATAGGAACGGATTGTTTTAACACTGGATTCCCAAGTCCCCTCTGCCTGTACAAGATTCAGTGTACAGCTGAAACAAAAATATTATGTTGTGTGAAAAGTAATGTCTTGTCGTTTCTAAGGATGGGTGTTTTATCTACGTTTACAAGAAAGAATACTGTACTAAATGGATTTTGACGAAACTTGACTTACTTGACTTGAACTTTACCGTATAAAATATATATAACAATAACATATAGGATATTTTAAGCTTTTACATATTATGGCACCGTATATCGTATATATCAAAAACATTAAAAACTCCTAATAAAAAGGTAACATAAAAAATAGAACCGTTATTATGTATAACTTTTATTTCACTATTTTTTACAGATATAATCTAATATAATCGATAAACTACAGTGTCGCCTGTATAAAATCGCTTGGACACTTAAATGATATATTGGGAGTGTCAAAATAAACTTGCTTATTCTAGAGAAGATTAGTCTTATATAAGTGTGATTTTAAGGCATTAACGTTCGTGTATAACACTACAAAATTAAGATAAACGTTACTAATTATTTTGTCTCATGACAAGTAAGCTTAGTATAAATACAGATTGTGAATATCATACACGCATTGTCTTCTCAATATATTGCAGTCTGCCTGCTTACCTAAAAAGATGTAAAAAATATATATTTAAAATAAAAAAAAAAAACAAATTTACGAACATTCAGTTATTATGTAAAATGTTGTGAATGTATTTGAATAGAACTAGCTCATCTCCACCAACACTAATTACTTAAAGTGCAAAACGTACAAGAGACGATACAAAACACGTCGCGTCGCATTTTTTTTATTTCGAGTCTAAATCCATTGATTTTTCAATATAAAATACCTATAAAGGAATATTGATATATCATATATTTTTTATATACAATCATACATTATAAAATATGACTTTTTATATTGAAACTAAATTCATCTGATTAAAACTATATTTTTCTGCCGCTTTTCGCTGTAACCAGCACATGGGATGATATGCAAGTGGGAATTTGGGAAACTAGTGTTAAGAGAATCCGTTCCGTTATCCACTTTTCGCCATTTGGTGTTGAGAATGGCGGTATTCAACGCCGTTTTTTGCCTTTTTATCAAAGCGAGGAATTTTACCAAAGGGAGGAATGAAAATATTAATTATTTCATTTCATCAAGTGGGAATCGAACCCATAACATGTCGATTTTACGCCTTTTCTTCACCTTGGCCTTTTCTAGTAAGATATATTTAATACTAAATTGTACTATTGTTAACACACTTTTTGCAGCTTCTAGCAACGATGGTGACCTACTTAGTTGTGTTACTCCAATTTCAAATAAGCATACCTGATGAAAGTCGAGGATATGAATTACACAAAAGTCAAGCTAATAATAACGAAACTATAGTGGAAACAACGAAAATTACAACCTCTACCATTGCTACAACGATCTTAACTACCCTGGCTAAGAAAAAAAAGAAGAATTAAATCTTTTGAAGAATTAAATCCGGGCTTACAATTGATTATGATCTAAAAGTCATATAAAATCTTTTTATTCATTAAATGAATACCTCATGCAAATTTTGTTAAATAAAATGTTGAATTAATTATTCATAAATTTCAAACAAAAAATATTATATGGAGTTTCAGTGTAAATATAAATTTACACAATTAAATTCATAATTAAATGCGTAAAATACTGAACTTGGAGAAATTATACGATAAAAGAATGAAAAAAAAAACAGAAAGATACTTTTTATTCATAATTTTATTAAAAAATAATTTTCAAAATGTCCCCAATAAAAAAAGTTTAGAAAAAATTGTAATAACTAGAAAAGACATTTCAAATTCATTAGAAATCATAGCCATACTGTATACTCTGACATAGTATGTTATAATAAGTTTAAAATCTAATTTGTATAGAATCGAATTGAATCTATTTTTTTCTGAGCAATCATGAAAATAATGACTCAGCATTCATTCACTGCTCTATTCTCTTTCATTGTAGCCCTAAGAAACTGTGTCAGTCGTTAAGTCTTGAATACTTAATGTTTCTTACTCAATAAAAAATAGATTAAGTGTAGTCTACGGGAAGTATAACTTTTGTACCGGAATTATCCTATAGCTTTTAATTATTGCTTTGTAAAAAAAGCTCGATTTGTTCTGTATTGTAAGGAATGTACTTGATTTTTTTTTTATATTCATTGCCTCTTGGTCGCGCTTCTTCTTGAGATTCATGGTCTTGACCTACGAACGGACTGACTACAAACAGGTAGTATTATCCTATTAATCGCAAAACACGCTGGCGTGTCTTTACACCACCAAGATATTGAGTTTGCTAATAGAATTACACCAAGGCACGAGTTATTGTTTGCAGACTTAAGAACAGATTGCACAAAGACAAAATCTTATCTGGCTTGAAAAAAACTCGAGGTATCACGTCTCAAGATATAGATATTCAAGGAAAAATTAATCGAATTTTTGTCAATGACCATCTCACACCACAGAATAGGGATTTGTTAAAAAAAAGTAAGCAACTCGCAACTGAAAAGGCTTACAAGTTTGTATGGTCAAAAAACTGCTCTATCTTTGTGCGAAAAAACGAGGTAACACATGCAATCGCTATAAATTCAGAAAAAGATTTAATAAAAATTGTGTGACCGCTTATACTTTTAAACTGTGTCACTTAATTTTTTTAATAATTTTATGTAAACTTATTGTTGTTGTTTTTTATTGCGATGAAACAGTTTTTGAAGTGCTTTATCATTTTAGTTTTATAGATAAATTAAGATTTAATGCATCTTTATTATACATTACACTTGCACACTCATACAACATCACCTTGCACACTATCATATATATATTTACTCGCTTATTTATGCATATAATATTTAAGAAACTAATATTATTTTTCTTTTTACTTTTAAAATATTTAACAGCGCTCCCATCCCAGTATCTATATAATTTATGTCTCTTTCAGTTTAATTTCTTTTATATATTTAAAATATGTAATCAAATTCATCAACTATAGCAGTTTAAATGGTCGATTCAATTAAATTATATTACCAAAATGTTCGTGGTCTGCGTACTAAAATTAATGACATCTATCAAAGTATATTGTCAAATAATTATGATTTAATATTTTTAACAGAGACGTGGCTGAACAATAGTTTCCTAAATAGTGAGGTAAGTGATGCTCGTTATGACATTTTTAGATGTGATCGAGACTTCAGTTCCTCCAATAAAAGTACAGGTGGTGGTGTTATGATATGCGCTAAACAGATGTACCATGCCCAGCTAAGAAGCGAATTTTCACGGGTAGGTGTCGAATTAGTTTGGATAACAATAAGTGCTCAAGGTTTTGGTATTACTCAGCGACGAACTGTGCACTTGGGTGTGGCTTATATACCTGGAGATTTACAACATTCCCAAAGATTAAGTTTAGTATTGGACTCATTAAATTCCGTAATGCAAACGCATCCTGACGATTATGTTATATTATTGGGTGACTTCAATATGCCCAATATACGTTGGGATTTACAAGATGAGCCACGATGCACAAAAACAGGCACCATTGATAGTTTCAATACTTCTGCTACTTTTGTAAATGCACTGCAGTTTCATGGGCTTCTCCAATTTAATAAATATTGTAACTATAGTGGAAATATATTACATTTAGTTATAGCCAATACGAACCTAAATATATCACTTTCAGCCAATCCTTTATTATGTGAAGATAAATATCACCCGGCCTTAGAAATTGACAGCTGTGAGATATTCAGAACTGAGACTCGTCCTAGAAAATTTCTAAAACATATATTTCGAAAAGGAGATTACGAGCTTATAAAGAGAGAACTTTCCTTAATTAATTGGGATATTATTTTTCAAGATAAATCAATTGATGAATCTTTGAATTGTTTTTATGAAATTATATATAAATTAATTGAAACTTACGTGCCTAAACATGTCGTAGGGGGTAGATATAATTATCCTATCTGGTACTCTAGGGCTTTAATAAATATTATTAAGAAAAAACATAAAGTGCATCATAAATGGAAAACATATGGTAATTTATTAGACTATGATGAATTCAAACTTTTAAGAGATAGGCAAAAACAGATACAAAAAACATGCTTTAATAACTTCATACTTCACATACAAGATGTTATACTAAAATCTCCAGAGGTATTGCACTCATACGTAAGATCAAAACGAAAAAAAGCATCAAATTATCCCAGTATAATGTATAACGAGAACGAAATATACGACGACGAATTAAAAATTTGTCAAGGTTTCAACAAATATTTCAAAAAAGTTTTTATTACCCCTATGCAAAATTATACAGAACAGAATTATAATGTTTCTTCCTTTCCAGACGATAATTTACATATGATTAAGTTTACAGAGGTAGAAATTTTAAAAGCATTGGAATCACTTAATATACGAAAAGGTCCTGGTAGTGATAATATACCGCCAATCTTTTTCAAGAATTGTGCAAATGAGATTGCTTTTCCTGTAATGATTTTATACAACAAGTCATTAAGTGAAAGGGTTTTTCCATCCAAGTGGAAAGAAGCACATATTGTCCCTATACATAAAAAAAGGATCCGAATCTGAAATTATAAATTATCGTCCTATATCGATTTTGAATATATTGGGTAAAGTACTGGAAAAATTAATATTTAATGAATTATATTCTATTGTCAGCAGGGCCCTACCCAATAATCAACATGGCTTTATGAAAAGACGATCAACTAATTCTAATCTGATCGGGTTTACTAATGACATCTTGAATTATATGGAGGACGGTTACCAGGTTGATGTTATTCAGACAGATTTTGAAAAAGCTTTTGATCGCGTGGACCATGTTATTCTTATGCAAAAGTTATATGCTTTAGGAATACGAGGGGATTTGCTTCGTTGGATGAAGTCTTATATATCAAATCGAAAGCAAGCGGTTAGATTGGGGGGATCTCGATCGGATTACGTTGACATTACCTCCGGCGTACCCCAGGGCTCGCATTTAGGACCATTGCTTTATAATATATATCTATTTGACATAGAGTACTGTTTTAAGCATTCAAAGTTTTTAATGTTCGCAGATGATAAAAAAATATATATGAAAGTAAATAGTATTACAGACTGCTTATTGATTCAGAGTGACCTAGATAGGTTAAGTGAATATTATTTAACCAACAGAATCACTGTGCATGTTGAAAAGTGTTCTCAAATTACTTTTACGCGAAAAATAAATTCCATCGACCACGTTTATTTTATTAATAACTATTCAATTAAAAAAACTAATTTGGTTCGTGATTTAGGAATTTTATTGGACAGTAAATTAAATATGAACGAGCATATTAATCATATTACAAACAAAGCTTACAAAATATTAGGATTTGTTATTCGTTCGTGTATTCCCTTTAAAAATTTACATTGCCTTATAAATATTTACTTTACACTTGTAAGAGGCATATTAGAATATGACAGTTGTGTCTGGAATCCTCAGTATGATAAATATGTAGCCGCTATTGAGGCAATTCAAGCAAAATTTATTAAACATCTTAACTTCAAAATATATAGAAATTCTGGGACCTACGAGGAAAGCTGTCAATATTTTCATATAACTTCTCTTAGTGACCGTCGCGAGTTGTTGGATTTACAGTTTCTTTATAATCTTGTATCGGGCACTGTTGATTCACCAGAATTGCTTTCATGCTTAAGTTTTAACGTACCTACAAAAAGAACCCGAATAACCAAAAGTCATCTGTTTTATATACCTATTTCACATAGTAATTATGCAGCAAACTCCTTTTTCTCACGTGTGCCATTATTGTATAATAAAAAGTACTCTCAAATCGACTTGTTCCAGTTATCTAAAGTTTCTTTTAAAAACCAAATTAAGCGTATTCAGTCTATATAACTTTTTATACAGTATTCATCATAGTTTCACACACGTGCACATTCATACACGCACAAACATCCATATACACACAAATTCATGCGTTCGCGCTCAGACACACACACACACACACATTCAGATGTTCGGAAGAATAGATAAGTCTTTTTATAATTTTTTCTCTTTAATATTATTATTTATTATTATTGTTGTACTTTAATTTTGTTACATTTTAATTATTTTTTTGTTGTTTTTAATGTTTATAATCAATACACTTACCCTTGTCAATAGTTAATACAACTGATGTGTAGCTCTATACTTAAGATAACATTTTGTAAGTGGAAAACTGTTATTGGCTTTATATTTTTGTACGATTTTCTTTTGTTGATTTGTAATTAATATTGTGCTGTTGTTTTCTATAACATAAATAAATAAAAATAAATAAAATATTAAAATCTTTTTTATTAATACATAAAAAATAAAAATTGAAATTTAAAATGTATTAGATTTTCTTATACTTTTTTCTCAAAGAAATTCTAAGAAACACAATATCATCTCTGTCATAGTCACAACAATTCTATTTTAGGAATGAACGTCTCTCCACTGTACTTAAAAATCTACACATATTCGGTAATGAGAAGCAATGTTGTCTTTGATCATTCAGTATACATCCAGACAAATAGAGATATTTAAAAAATAATGATTATTATATTTAAATTTGCTCATGGCTACAAGCGTGACTGTAAACGCAACAAGTTGTGGGTTAGATTACCACTAAAATAAATAAAATCTATCATATTTTCATTTCCTTCCTCTGGTAAAGTGGGAAAAGACATCTATTAAGTAAGTTATTTTTAAGAACAGAGGGCTTAAAGCTTATGCAATTGAATGCAAAAAACAATACATGAATAAATATGAATGAATATTCAGTATAGTTCTTGCCTTTAGAGTTTGCTAGTTGAGCACAGTTCACTTATATCATGTTGTATGTAAACACGAAAAATCTTTCACAATTATAGAATATATTTTTATAAAGATTCAGGAAAAAATCAGCTATAACACCTATAAATCTATATAATAGATGAAAGAAATATTGACAATATGTTCATCGGTAAGTAAAAAAAATATTTTACTTAGGTGTTGATAGCTTAATATTGTTATAATTAATATGTTTATACAAAAATTACACAAACATTAACAAACCCTGGACTTTTAGAGGACGAGAGACTTCATAAGGAAGGACGTTACCAATACAGCATAAGATAAAGGAAATATAAAATGCAAAAAAAGCATTAGACCTCACACGCTTGAGACACAATCATGTGATTTGGGCTGATCAAACTGATTTTAGGTGCCATTTTGGGGCCAAATTATAATAATTTGGGCTGGGCCAAATGATATTCCAACACTGTAAGCAATGTCTGTAATTATGAATTGACGATTTTCAAGCACAAAGTATTTGATTTTTTATTACCAAATGGTGTGGTGTTATTTCTATAAAAAAAGCAATATAATTATACCATAACTATTCATTATACGTCATTGTAGCTTTCTCGTGCTTACACAGCTAAATTGTGGAGGAGCGTTCATTTTTAAATTACAAGTCTATAACTATCGTTTTATTTATTAATGCTTTTTATTTATATTATATATATTTTATTGCCAATGTTACATACAAAGCAAAGTTATAATTTTATTTAAATTTTCTTTTCTAAGTGTGGAGTGACACTTTAAAAAATAGTAAAAAGTTATAACTTATATAAAGTGACTGTTAATTACATTTAAATTTATATTTTGTAAATACCAATAAGCCGTCTTATCGCTAATTATTAGCGACAACGTTTAGATTGGGAAATATAAACTAAAATATTGTTAGTTAGTTGTGCAAATATATACTTATATCTAACATTTGTATGATACGTAAATCATAACGGCGGCAGTCTGTCTGACTTCCCTTTCTCTCATGCATAGAGCAGGCAGGCTCCTCCTCTCTCACTCAAACCCACATCGTGAGCCGTATTTCAGACCGACTTAGATAACTTAAGTTAGCAAATTTTCTGTTGAGAAACTACATTAACTTAAGCTGTCATTTCTGTCGGCCCCCGGGACGCATGTTTTTTTAGTTTCACGTTGTGACCAGCACGTTAATCAGAGGAAACCTGGAAACTAGTCTTACAAAAAACCTTCCTTTCCATTAAGACATTTCTTTGAGGAATTGCGTATTTAATAGCGGAACTCAACGTCGCGCTGTTGACTCGTTACCAGGGCGTGAAATATTTTATATTTTCCCCGAATGGGATCGAACCCACAACCTATCGCGCCAAACATTACACAAGATATATATATATATATATATATATATATATATATATATATATATGTGTGTATATATATATATATATATATATATATATATATATATATATATATATATATATATATATATATATATATATATATATATATGTGTGTGGATCTTGAAGCTGTTCGCTTCTTAAGCTTATCGATGTCTAGCATAGACACCCTGCCAACCTGCGAATGTAGCAGTAGATTTCGCTCATAAGTGAATTTGTTCCAAAACAAATTTCTGTTCTCCCAAATTTCCAACAAAAAATATACCAGCTTCGTTTCGCTTCGCGCAGTTCCGATTCATCTGTTCAAATCGCAGTATATTATTTGTTTTTTATTCTCTCTTACACTATCTAGAACGTTCCTAACACGCTTCCAAAACTCCTCACGTCCTCTTCCTAATTGAGTTGAGGGTACCGAGGCATTTGCTAGCGTTCAGATTGAAGCATCCGCATCCAAAGCAGCCTCGGGTTCAATTGCCTTGTATTATACAGTTGCATTAACTAATCGAGAGATATAAAAATCCAGTTCTCTGTCATCCATTAGGTCTAATAATCCATTTATCCTTTCTTTCATCCATTCTCTTATATTCCACGTAGCTCCATCCCCCGTTTCTAGACTTGGCGTGTTGGTTGGCGGTCCTCCTTCCGGCATTCGTCAGTACTTAACTCACCAGCGGGAATGTAATGGAGCACGTCACCT
Source organism: Eueides isabella (assembly GCA_019049475.1). Lineage (NCBI taxonomy): Eukaryota > Metazoa > Arthropoda > Insecta > Lepidoptera > Nymphalidae > Eueides > Eueides isabella. Next base: position 6,657,774 of record CM032402.1, read on the forward strand.
TTTGGGGATGGCCTATTAGTGCGCGCTTGTAAAGTGCACATATTGGCAGATGAAAGGTTGTCGCCCTCTAAAAGTTTGGCAGTGTCGGTTTGATTTGGATCTTGATGTTTCAGAGAGAGGTAGATGAATCCAAACATTTTGGAGAACGAGTGGGTTGATAATTTATTTTTAATGATATCTCGTTTAGAGGATGGTTACAATCCTTAGGTTTTCCTAGGTGGTATTTAATTATAAACATTACCTCCCAGGATCATGGACGTCGGGTCGTCGTCAAGATCCGTATCCATCCTACTCGTAATTTAAAGTAACTTCACTATAATATAAAATTAATCTAGCCTATAAAACAGCACAAATACTTACTACTCGTATAACCAATGACCTTGATAGTGTGAATCTATTTATTTATGACATTTTATCGGTAAAAGTATATTTTCACTTCCACTATGAAAAATGGAAAAAAATACACTAAAATAAGAAAGGAACAATCGTCAGCAAAATGTCTTGTTACCGTTAACAAAATAATAAAAACTAACGTATTGTGTGTACGAGTATTTATTTGTATATAACAGGGCATTTATATATATATATATATATATATATATATATATATATATATATATATATATATATATATATATATATATATATATATATATATATATATATATATATATACATATATAATAAGATTCCGTCTATTGGTAAATTGAACGTGTTATAAACATATATTACATCATTCAATTTTAAATCCAAATATTTGTACAAATGGCATTATTAACCTATTTTTTTAATTAAATAAATCAGTAATATTTTTATCTAATGTCTGGTAATTTTATTTAACTAGTAATTTTTTATAGCATTAAAAAGTGAATTTTATCAATGGAAGTAAAATTTTATTATACTGTAAAATAAAGTATCAGCGACATACTCGAATATTATGCATATAGTACATTCAAAATTTTAACTATGTCGCTATCTCATAAAATATTTTCTTTGGTTTAGTCCTGTTATGCAGATTGAACACAATAATATTATAGAAAAACTACCATATATATATATATATATATATATATATATATATATATATATATATATATATATATATATATATATATATATATATATATATATATATATATATATGTATATATATATATATATATATATATATATATATATATATATATATATATATATATATATATATATATATATATATATATATATATATATATATATATGATAATAAATTATGTACATATATATTTTGGTATGAATGCAGTTTGTTTATTTTGAGTCTGTGAGGATGTAAATATAAGAAAAATTATGTTTCGCTTTAAGTCGCGTATTTCGAGAACCATGCCGTAAGTACGAGGACTGCCTGTATGTTAAGATGAATATAACGGGCCAATCTGTGGGTAGCTGCTATGCTAATGAGCATCAGCGCTTATCCTGTATGTATGGATATATAATTCGTAATTACATTATATCTCGAACCTCTAAATGGATTTACATTATTGAGGTATCGTTAGATTTATCTTACCAGCGCAACTGAAGCAGGCAAAGTTTAAAAATGAAGACTTCCGAATCCGTTGAGGTTACCATTTGATAGAGCCGGAAAATGGAAAAGGGGGCCCAATATAGTAATATTAAAAAAAATCGTGTCTTGTGGCGAGCTAGTGCAGAATGGCAACCTCAAGGGCCTGAGTCCTGGAGAGCAAGAGTTCGGAAAGGAGGAAGTGCTCAATCTGCGTAATAGCGGAGAAGCTCGCTCTCGAGGTCCTCGTGGAGGTGAAATTAGTGAAAATCTCTATACACACTTAGCCGACCACGCCGTTGTTGCGCCTGAGGTATTACGTGGATTTGTGGTGGTCTATCTAGTAGGAGGTGAGTCACCATCCGTCAACCTTTTGATAAATAAAATAATAAAAACCATTATTTATTACAAAAAAAAGTCTTATTTCTGTACCTTCACGCTTCTTCATATAAAACGTCACTATACCAGTACAATTCTTTGTATACTTTTTGTGTCAAGGCTTATCTTTACAAATTCAAAAAATATTTAAATTTGTAAAGATAAGCTTTACAAATTCAAATATTTTTTTCATAAAAACCAATAGTCTTTGAGTACTTTTGATTCGCCGAATAAAAGCTACTACTGGCTCGGAAAATATAAAAAAAATCTTCTGAGAAGAAACGGCTAGAAACTGATGTAATTTATCTCACAATTTTGTAATAATAACTATAACTCTTGCACCACATTTTTTATCAATCTTATATAACTCATCGAATTGCATAACATAATCAATTGTGTAGTAATAAACTTATCGTACCTGTCATTGCTCAGTGAAACTCTTCATAGTAGATTTGATTAGCAGCATTGCATTAATATCTTTAAAACCTTTTATTTATGAACTGCACAACTGACCTCAGTTGCACCACAACTTGCCTTAGAATGTGGTTGGATGTATCTTTCATACGCGTTTTATAAAAAATATCTAAAAAATACACACCATTTAATTTGACTTTTTATAAGATACAATTTCCAGACAATTTATAGTTTTATAAGCTTGGTGTAAGGATTCGTAAAAATAGCTGTAATATTTTTTCTTTAAATTTATAAATTTTAGATTTAGTATCATCATAAGTAATTGATACGTTTAGGGCTATTTTACTCTTAATTGAAATTGAATAAACTAAAGAAATTAAAATCGCATGAATTATACTATCAAGCAATTATTTATTAATATAATTTGCTGTTATAAAAACGTTAACTAAATATATGTTAATTCAACAATATATTTTTCAATCAATCATATATTTTTTTAATGTCGTGTTGGAGAACGAAGAAATTTGATGCTAAGATTGCGTTTTTCAAATAATTTACATTATATACTTTTATTTAAACACGTCATTTTATATTCACTAAAGAAATTTTACTCTATATATATTATTGACATAAAGATTGACATTGAAAGTGTATCAAGAGTATTAGGAGCAACAAAGGCCTTATAATCCCTTGCCCTGCCTAATGCTACTAGTACTTATTGTACGTGTAAGTGAAATACTTTTGTTTAGATGTTACTGTTAATATGGATAGAATAATTCTAATAAAATATATAAATGTATATATTACTTACATATATGTACAGATACGTAGACACAATAAGCTCGTTTTAATAGTATTTCCTTGTAGAAAATTGGAAATCATGTAAATGAAAATTTCCAGTCTACCTTCCTCTATCAGGTGTTAGTCCCGGCAGGTATTCTTAGATTTCACCTTCCAATTACTATACTATTAATAGGGGAAGCGTTTTTTTTTTTTTTTAGCTTCACGCTGTATCCCGCACGAGGCAGGGTAGGCAGAGGGAAATCGGGAACCTAGTGTAAAGACTTTCCGCCGAATTTGAGGCATTGCGTGTTGAGTGGCGGAACTCAACGCCGCGCTTTGCCTTATTACCAGAGCGAAGAAATGAAACATTAAATATTTAAATTGAAAATATTAAATATTTCATTTCCTCGACTGGGGATTGAACCCAGAACCTGTCGGTTACAATCACACTCTTGTGCCGCTGCGCCACGACAGGCCTCTAGGAATGTAAGTACGGTTGGAAAATTATTTAGTATAAATGTGAACTTTTCACCATTGCTGCTTAAAATTTCAATTTTTTGAATATTTTGAGAAATTTGGTATAAATTTCTCAAAATAATCAAAAAATGTTTCGCGCAATTAATATATTTTTTAAAATTAGGCAAAAAGATCTAAACGCCAACATGATAATAGTAGATAACTTAACTTAACTTCTATTATGTAGGTTGCATCGCTTACGTGAGACAGAAATTATGTATTATAATAAACAGATGTCTTAACTAAGGTATTTAAGACGCTTTATTTGGTTTCAGCAAAATTAAATGTACGTGAACTTTTCTCATCATCATCCTAACAATATTTGTTCAATATAGACCTCACCTAAGCATCTCCAAGACGATTGGCCCTGCGATGTCTGTATCTCGCGCTTCCTACAACGTCTGTCTACCTGGCTTAGGGGCGTGCCTACAGAGCTCAGTTCAGTCGGTGGCCACCATGTAGGAACCGTTCCGCCTTAACACTCATAGATTTTCCGTGACTTATGTCCTGTCTACTGATACTTCAGCTGAGCAATTCTCCGTGCAATGTCAGCAGCTTTTGTTCTTCTATGGGTGACTTCATACCTGGTTCTATCATATATGGAAATACTGAGAATTGCTCTTTCTAATGGCCGTATTGTCTATCCCCATTTGTGAACCTTCTTATGAGACACATCACGAAGCCGCTTGGGGATAACTTTGGTGAGTAAGTCGGATGATCAAGCACTACAAACCGTAATTCATGGATTTTCGCCATGGTGCGTTGGTGAAAGAGGATCTTCTTTTTCTGCAAATGTGGAAGTTTTTTCCTGCGTTCTGCCTTCAGCTTGTCAATTATTGTTGCATAATATAGTACGGGATCCCCTGAACTATTTTTACCATTTATTACTAACAAGCTGATTTTTCGTGAGTAGCTTCATTTCGACTAGACGCCCAACTTTTGTCCTTACAACAATTTTGGTAAATGGTAGCTACTAGGGGTAGCAGGGATGAAATGTGTTGATTTGACGAATTTCAAAAAAATATTACTAACTGAATTTTTCTTCGTTAATCGTCAAGATAATTATCTAAATAAACCGAGAAAATATTTGTCCTACAAAATTCAAGGTTTTGTCAAAGAGTCCCCCCTCTCCAACATGTATTATTAACAAGGTCATGAAAAATAATTACTAACCATCTAATTTTTTTCTATTATTTAGGAAGTATTTATGTAACTTAACAGCCACATTGTCCTACAAATTGCGTGGTACGACATCCTGGTCCTACGCTTAAAAGTTGTCAATGCAACAAGACCATTTTTTTTATTAGTAACCGTAGGACAAAAGTATCACGTGATAGGCTAGTATGTTTTTCGTCCAAATAAAACAATGTCCTACAAAAAAACAGGTATGTATTGCTAGTCCGACAAGAATTGTCATTTTGTTTTTTTCTTTGTAACACAGCGTAAATGAAAACATATTTATTGAAATTAAAATAACTTTATTTTCTAATGTAAAAAAAAATCTGGGTAATGTATATAAACAAATAAAAATTAATTTTCATCAGATTCATCTGAAAAATCTTCATCATCTTCGCTAGCAGTGTTAATCTCATCTTCATCTCCCTCTTCGTCACTTTGTTCATTAGTGACGTGTGACTCTGTAATAACATGAAATAATTAATAAATCGCCGAATAAATGATAAATAAATAACAATTATTTTCATAGAGTACCTTCAGTAGTTAGTAAGTCAGAAGATATTTCTTCAAAAGATGGGCTTTGTGGACCATCAAACCAATAATATTGATATTTATTATCAATTATTGTAAATCCATAATTTTCTGGTAATTTGTCGGTGGGACTGCGCATATGTGCATTACACTATACATTGGAGATGAATACTGTTCTTTTAATTTGTTGCAACAATTCTTGTTTTGTTGGTGGTAAACTGGAAGGGTCATATCCTACAAAACTTTTTTTAAAACATCTTCATTTTCATTTCTTGATTTATATCCTTTTTCAAACAACTCATACCGTCCTTGGTTGATATCATTTTTTGTTTTTAACGAGTACAATCTACATACATACTCTTCAATAATTCGAACTACCTCATTTGAAGTTGTTAATACTGTATGATCGCTTCGTAGGAGTTTAATAAAAGCCTCTTGAAAATTTTTATTTTTCTTTAAAATGCTGAAAGGTCTCTTCTTTCCTCTACGAAAGAAAGCAGGATTATAATCATTCCCTGTAAAAATGTGGCATATGGCAAGTGAACAAGATAATTGATCTTCAAGCTTGGCGTAAATTTCATTTATGTTTAAGTACATTTTTTTTTTACTTGTGCTTAAATTGATTATTATTTGAATTTGATCCTTTAAATACTTGAAATTTGCCAACATTATTATTGGAATATCAGAATCTGTACAATGTATCTCCACATTATAGTTACAATTAAGTTGACAAACGTGGTACACAATTTTGGTGTCAGCTTCTTCATGATAACTTCAGGTTATAATCAATAACTCTTTTTATTTTATTTTCACTTGATACCTCATAAGAGTAGCATTGATCATAATTAAGTTTAATAGTTTTTCCTTCCATTAATATCATAAATTCATCTCTTGTCCAATCTTCTATTATGAATTCTACAAATTTTTCTTTAAAGTTGGTACTCCTCAATAATTTGCAGAAATCAGCAGGACGATTATTGTCTCTACGTATGACGTCATATTGTGTGTCCTCTTCGCCTCTCAAATCATGTTCAAAATCTTTGATACTAGGCGTTTTGTACTTGTCAAATATAATATGTACTTCTTTTCTATTATATGTAAGTATTTTCAATATATGTTTCGAGATTTTACCATAACTGTTTGGAACGTTCTTCAGCGTATGTAGTAAATAAAATCCATCTACTAGGTGAATGACTGCTTCTGGAGGATTTACAATTTCAGTTTGATGTTGTAGTAATTCACCAATAACTACAGATTTGGGGGTCTTGCAAATTGATCCATTAGTATGACAGAGTGAAAACGGAATAGGCGCTAGAGGATAACTTAATGCTCTTTCTATATTAATTTTATTTTTTAATGACGCATAAAGTAATCGACCAAAAACATCTCTTTGCATTTTAACTTCCTTCACTTTTTCATTAATTTTAAGTTTTTTTGTATTGTTGTACTCAAAATTAATTATTTTATCTTGCTAATGGCTTTATCAAACCTATCTGGTGTTAATATATCAATATAGCCAAATATATCTATTGATTTTTTTTATTTCTTCTCTTTTCTCCCGAAAGGTAGGGTTTACACATAATAAATTACACAAAAAACACTCCATTATTATTTTGTAGCACAAAACAGAATTGAAATTGTTTTTCGAAAGACAAATAAAATACGAGTTTGACTGAAAACAACTTTATTTTTTTTCATGACCTTGTTAATAATACATGTTGGACATGGGGGAACTCCTTGATAAAACCTTGAATTTTGTAGGACAAATATTTTTTCGGTTTATGTAAATAATTATCTTGAGAATTAACAAAGAAAAATGTGGTTAGTAATAAATTTTTGAAATTCGTCAAATCAACATTTTGTATCCCTGCTACCTTAGTTATAAACCACAATCGAGAATTTTCGTACAGGAAGTTGTTGGGCGTCTCATTGAAGTGAAGCTATACACGAAGATTCAGCTTGATAGTAATGATTTTTACATCTTGTATTAGTACTACAACTTTTGAGCGTAGGACCAGGATGTCGTACCACGCAATTTGTAGGACAATGTGGCTGTTAAGTTACATAAATACTTCCTAAATAATAGAAAAAAAATTAGATGGTTAGTAATTATTTTTCATGACCTTGTTAATAATACATGTTGGAGAGGGGGGACTCTTTGACAAAACCTTGAATTTTGTAGGACAAATATTTTCTCGGTTTATTTAGATAATTATCTTGACGATTAACGAAGAAAAATTCAGTTAGTAATAAATTTTTGAAATTCGTCAAATCAACACATTTCATCCCTGCTACCCCTAGTAGCTACCATTTACCAAAATTGTTGTAAGCACAAAAGTTGGGCGTCTAGTCGAAATGAAGCTACTCACGAAAAATCAGCTTGTTAGTAATAAATGGTAAAAATAGTTCAGGGGATCCCGTACTAATAATGATGTTCTTGTTTGGTTTTTTCCTTTTTTCTTTTAAAATAACTGCGCCAAAAGAGCGTTGGAAATTCGAGTGTTGGAATTCCTCCGCAATAATTTTAACACTAAAATTCAGCGGATAATGGGGAACGTAACAGAGTATCTTAACACTAGGTTCCCAAGTTCCCTCTGCCTACCCAACCATGTGCGCGATACAGCGTGAAGATGAACAAAATAATTACTCCTATAAAAATAACGTATAAAATAAATACTCACGTAGTACAACTGGACGAAGCCGCTATTTCCCTATAATTTAGCTGAGCTAGTTATCGCAGTTCTTCCTTACATATTACATTAATATTGATTTTTTATATGTATATCAATGGAAAATGCATAACGCTTTAAACATCTTTTACTCCGGCAGCATTTCACTATCTCTATAGTTTAGCTGGATCTTTATGGGTCATTAATTTTACGAAGGTGGTCTGAAATATACATAAAAGCTATTTAACTTCGTTTCTTCATCTGTTGATTCACCAAAATTTACGAAAACGTTTGCTAATAAAATTGAGTAGAATTCAGTGTATGGGGACTCTGCATCATCATTAACCTCAGTGAATTTAAATGTGGCCGCAAGAGCTTGTGCGACGATGAACGTTCGGGACATCTTAAACCTGCTAATACTGACGAAAACATTGCCAAAATTCACCAAATGGCGCTGGACGCAGTGAGAGAGATAGCAGAAGTTATAAACATGTCAAAAGATCGTATTTGTCACATATTAAATCAACATTTAGATGTGAAAGCTGTCCACCCGCGGGGTGTCGTGTTTGCTCACGTTAAAATAAAAACGTGTTTGAGTGCATTTCCAACGTTCTTTTGGCGCCGTTATTTTAAAGGAAAAAAGGAAAAACAAGAGCATTATTAATAAATATAATTAATTGACAAGCTGAAGGCAAAACGCGGGGAAAAACGGCCAAATTTGCAGAAAAAGAAGGTGCTCTTTCACCCAGACAACGCACCGTCTTACACCTCAACGGTTGGTTGGCGAAAATTCAAGAAATACGGTTTGTATTACTTGACCATCCTTATACACTAGATCTATTTCCAAGCGACTTGGTGAACAAATATTTTGCAGAGAAAAATGCGAAGTACTATTTCGACGGGTTAAAGAGATGGGGGCATCGCTGGGAGAAGTGTAAAGAGTTACAAGAAGACTATGCTAAGTAAAAAAATATCAGAAAAAATGTATCTATTGTAATATCTTTGTTAGGGTAATTTTTCAAACCACTTTCGTAATATGTGAGTGGAAAATACTTATCATGTTAAGTTTTGTTAAAGCGGCATTATGTTATTTCTTTCAGTTCGGCTGAACCATATGGATTTTCAACAGATATTACAAATCTTCTTTTATAAATCAATGTAAGATGTTCAGTAAAATCAATATATTTTGTTATGGACACATTTTATTATTTCTGATACTTTAGCTGGATCCCTATGTTTCTGAATCAGATGTAAAAATCTTAGCGACGAACACAATAAATCAAATATAACATAGATCCTGCCCATATTTAATAACTTTTCTGTTTCTTTTAGCTTTACTCTGTATTCTGCACATGGCTAAGTAGGCAGAGGGAATTTCAGAACCTGTGTGTTTTACGGAAAAGACGGCAAGCGAGCGTATAGCCTGATGGAAAGTGATCACCGTCACGCACGGCCCCGTGTTACTACAGGAACGTTGCCGGTTTTTAAGGTGGATGGGCACCGGGGTCCGGCATTACCCAATGCGAAACGCAGTAGCCAAAGCCACTACTTAACGCCGGTTTTACATTCCCAGGGATGGAAATAATCCAGTAGAGTCTGCCCATGCGTGTTGCTATTGCTGACAGTGCGACTCTTCCACACATACTGCAGTCGCCTCTTACGACACATCAGTATTAGTATGAAGACACGCTTCTTTCCGTTCTCCACTTTTCACCAAATGCGAGGTATTGCGTGTTAATTGGCGGAATTTAACGTCGTGCTTTGCGTCGACCCTTGGGCGAAGGAATGAATACAATAAATATTTCATTTTTTCGAGTGGAAATCGAACCAACAACCTATCGCCATTACAGTCACACGGTAATGCTACAATAAAAAAAGTTATAACAATACAACAATAATTTAAAACAATACAAGAATTAAATCAATCCATTAGTTTAAAAGATCTGCTTTCTTCGTACAAACAGACGAACAGACTAACGGACGAACAGACGAATACATTCGTATTTTATTAGTTCTATTGAAAATGCGTTTTATTACCTTTGTTAAAATTAAATTTTACAGTGTAGTTTAGCTTATATGCATCAGGTGTGGTCTTCGAAAACAAATATAGCCTATACTCTACTCAGACCTAATAATGTATAATAAAAAAGTTTCTTTCAAATCGGTTCAGTAATTTAGAATATGTACCCGTACAGACAATATGTCTGTTGACATGCAGATGTCTGCGGACAAACAGACAGACAAAAAATCTAAAAAATATAGAATTGTGTTCTACTAATTATACATAGTTTTTCTTTTTTATTATATCATATATTGGCTGCTGAAAACGTAATATAGAAAACGGAATATCGGAATCGGATTAAATCTTGGATCACAGGTGTTCGTCAGTAATTGAATTACTTGTCTAATACCTTAACAAAAGATAAGACCTCACTCATTTGTAAATACGTTATTATAGATTTTCTGAGTATTTGTGATAATATCATATCTATGTATTTTGCCTTTATATTAATTTTATTTCAATTAATATTACGAAATTATTATTTTATACAACGGTAAAGCGCTTTATTTGGACACTAGTGACACACACGTGGCTTTGCCCGCGTTTTAAAAAGAAATATACTATTCAAAACTATTACTCATTATTATGTTTTATCTTATACTTTTATGTTTTGTTCTTTAGGGCGGTTGCAATAAGACCTTATTGCGGAAATTTTTAAAAGAATTTTAAATGTGAGTAAAACCGATTTTAAAATATTCGATTCGGCTTTGATCGTTAAATTTTTGCTTTCATTTCATCGTTCTTATTGCTCACTAGTTAGATACATATTAGTAATGCTTAAACAAAACCAAAATCTATAATTTTCATTTATTTATTTTTATTTAAATAAAATGTGAGACTTGCGTTTTACAGTTTTTGCTAGATTCTTAAATGTCTGACCTTTAGTAAGTGAATCCAACGTATGAGCATCAGACAAGCTGGAAAGCTGTCTACTCTTCGTTTGTGTTAAATATGAAAAACGTATGAAACTAATGTGTTTAATATGAAAAAAATATGAAACTAATGTGCTTATAAGCGTTTTTCATGTTGAAGCAAAACATGGATGCAGTTGTTGATCATATTTTTTAAAAATTGGATATTCTGCATTGGTAAAATGACCTTTAGATGTGAAAATGACTTTGATTTTAATAATACATTGCAGTGCAAAGCAATCATTTCATTTAAAAAAAAAAATAATCCATTAGAAAATCTCTGCAAATCGTTTTGGTGTTTCAAAAGGTATATATGAATGTATCATAGAATGAATAATTGATAAATTCAACGAATATATTATTGAAATCACTAAATCGGATTTCAAAGGCCACTTTGTTACCAGTTACTAAATTTATGTTGTATACCTATCAGGCATAGACAGGGTATCTTTCCATGTTATTTTTAATGTTCGTAAATCTTAGAAACCTTTTCTTTTTAGTATCAATTACCTTAGATACCGCTTGAGGTTTGAATGATATAATTGAACCCATCATTTCTGATGATATTTTGTTCTTGGCACCTGTTCCAGGTTCAATGTGCTCAATGTTTCAATTAAATCTGCTAGAAATCACAAACCACATTACCAGTCTAAGTCATGTACATAATTGCTGATGATCATCACCTTTTTGTTCAAGAAACTTAATAATGTCGTTTAACAAACCTAAATTTTGCAAAAAAACTTGCTGCGACTCTGCCATCTTACGACAGTGTGTAACATTGAATCTTGTTCTATGTCCTCCAGTTGTTGTTTGAAATTAACAAACAATAAATCTGGTAAATTTTCGAATACTTCTTTGACATAATTTCGATCAGAAACACTTTTGCACAATTTTGTAATAAACTAAGAATGGAGCTTCAGTTACAGCTTCATTAGTTAGACTGTTTATCCGGCTTCCAGAACATATTTTCCTGGGCAGTCAAAAGAAATTTTAATGCTTAAACCTTAAGAAAGAATTCTCACTTTATTAACAATAAAGTAAAGGAGGAAACTCTGAATGGTATTTGCCGTCGGTATTGCTACTGATGTATCTCTGATTAAGCAGTCAGAATATCAAATAGAAATAATAATAATTATATATTTAGGAATATTAAATATTGCTGTTGTGTTTCATAGTTATGCATGGCGTGGGCAAAAATAGCAAAAGTCTTCTAAACATTCGTCTAATATCGCAGAATATTCTTACAGCCCAATACTATTCGCTTCGATATCGCAAAGTCACTGTTGTCATCATCGTAGTTCGCAATAAAATAGGGTCCGGTCGATTTCCTTAGGATATACATATTTGATTGGCGGTGGATCTTGAAGAATAAATTTGAAATAAAACTTACTTACGTACCTACTTAGTGTGCTGTAAGATTTTAGTAAAACTACTAATTAGTAGTATTTTATAATTTATAATTTAACCAGATATGATAAATGTTTTTATAATATGATGACTGAATTTGTAATAAATATCTTTCCGCTTAATATTTTTAAGTAATATACTAAGCGTGTTATAAAAAAGAATAATTCCGAAAAGGGATGATTGTTAATTATAAATTAATGATAAAAAAGAAACTAAAAAGCTGACGTTAAAATTTAATTTTGAACCATTTTTATTTGGTACTAGCTGCTGCCCGGCTGCGTAAAAGTTGATTTATTCCTTGAAAACCACCTGACTTTTAATTACGTTCAGCACCTTCATTCTCCTTCGCATAATGACAAAATGAAGTTTTTTATACTTGAGAAAGAGTATATTATATATTACTGATATGTTATTTATAATTGCAATTATTGTACTTTTTCAAGTACAGTTTTACTAAGATGGCATTATTTTCTATTATTGATAATGTATACTCTTAAGCTTTTTTATACACGCATTTTTTTACGCTTATAGCGTGAATTCCGTCAACCCGCGCGTCCGCGAACATTCGTCAGGCGCTGCAGAAGACTCAACAGTATTCTGAAGGCATTATTATGTTGTATACGTAGTGCGTTATAAGTTAGACGCGTATAATTCACCCACAGTCTACCCGAGTGAAACGATTGACAGAATGCCCGAAATAGGATAACCTTGACATCCGTAGTACCACGGGCAAACCTGCGTGCGACTATACTGTTTCTTACCGCCAGCGCCCTACGCTTTCTTTCAATGTCTTCATCGTCGCTCAAGCTATCTGTAATTATATATATAGTGATGAGATGTTTAGAATAATTGGCGGCACATTCGTCACAATATCGCAGAACAAACATAACCCAACTGGTAAACGGTTATGTTTGTTCGTGAGAGGTTTCATATCTTCGATTTTTATATATCAATGGAAAATCCTAATCACGCTCAATAACTTTTGTTAAGACAACATTTCAACATTTCTTATTATTTAGCTGGACTGCTATGATTGTTTATGAGATGTTCCAGATCTTCAATTTTAATATATAAATGCAAAATGCTCATCATGATTGATAACATTTGTTAAGATAGAATTTCAATATTTCTTATAATTTAGCTGGACTGTTACGATTGTTCATGAGATCTTTCATATCTTCAATTTTATCTCATTGTAAAACCCTCATCATCTTCTACAGCTTTTGTTAAGGACGCATTTAATTATTTCTTATAGTTTATCTGGGTTCTGCTATTCTGCATCAGGTGTGGAGATATTCGAAATCAAATACAGTCATGTTCTGCACATACTTAATAGCTATACAATGAATAAACGAATCATTGAAATGGGTTGAATATTTTAGAAAATGTGCCTGTGTGTTTTAGAAAATGTGAAACAGACAAACAGACGGACAAAATTTCTTAAAATTATAGATATGAGTTCTATTATTTATTTGAAGCTTTCCTACATTGTTTTTTCTTAAATAGATTGTACAATGTACAGCCACGACTTTGTTACTGTTTTATTATAACATAGATGAAATACAATTTATATGTGGTATGATATGGTTCTTTGATTATGGCGTTCCGAGTGTGCTAGTTAAGCACATTAGTCACTTCGCCAAGGTTGTACGGTAAAGAACACATAATATTACACAATACTAGAATGCATATTAAAAAAGAAGACCAGATTAAAAATTGACTTCCCTTAAAAAATATTATTAAAATAAATACTTACTTACTTACTTAGCTTCACGCTATATCCCTAGCGGGGTAGGCAGAGAGAACGGAGCGCCAAACGCTACGGTAATAAAACCATGGCCGCCTGAGGATATTAGGTTAAATCGCAGCATAGAATTTAACTTTCTGAGATTTTATAAATTCCAAAATTAAGGCCATGAAACATCCAGAGGAGTTAATGCAAGGGACAATGGATTCTGAGCCGAAATAGAGAACTGATCCAAATTGCCACACTGGATGGCTAATATTGCGAAAGAGTCTGCAGAAGAATGCCCGGGAATCCATGCCAAAGTAACAACCAAACCTTTTGAATAACTTTAGTACAATTCTTCACAAATCTTTAAAATAATTGAAGATCTTAATTTACTATGAAAGGAATTTCCCTTTACAGCTAGTATGCAGCTTAATTAGTCAGTGCAAGTAACGATCTGATTAAAGTCATGGGAGAGTGTGAACCGGATTGCTTCTAACAAAGCAACAGCCTCACCAGTAAACACTTATTCGGGATTCGGGGGCATTTAAATTGTAATATATTTTTGAATTTTGGTACCCAGCATGCAGCACTAACACAGCTTTCCCACCAGTGTAAAGATAAGTAGATAAGGATATGATTTAACCAATTTTCATTTACTATGGCTTGAAACTTTGTGGCGTCAGCAGCTCCCTTGGTCAGGCCAAGATTTTTAATGACAAAAGGGTAATGTATTAAAGACTTATAAGGCGTACAGAATAAAGGGTTAGCAGCATAGAGGGACAGAGGATTAGGTAGGAAGTACAACAACCAAACACCTTAATAGTACCGATCTTCTTTTGAAGAAACTGCACTTTTTTGACACCAACACAAAATTTCAAGCCATAGTTAATGGAAATTGGTTAAATCATATCCTTATCTTTAGGGGCCGTCCATTAATCACGTGAGGTTCGAATATCACAAGGAGGTCGGGGGGCGTAGTAATATATCACGTGTACATATAAGTAAGTAATTAATAAGCTTAAACCTCACCACGTATTACCAAGAGGTAAGGGGGAAGTAAAAAATACTTCAAAAAACATCACATGATTAATTGGCGCCCCTTACATGTGCGGTAAAGCTTTCAAAAGAATATTTCAGTTTACTGTACAACCTCCTTCGTGTCTTTTCCATACAACGTGACATTAGCTTGGTAGTGATATGTGCTCAACCGACACCCTTGGGAACCCATAATCAAAGAACCACACCGTACAAATACTTCAATTTGCAAATGGCCGAAGAATTGTTTGTTTGCAACAACGTTAAACAAGAAACCAGTGTTTTTGTTTTATTATATTATTCGTGTTCCTCTTTTATATAGTCAATTTTATTCCAAGCAAATTTTATAACAAAGTAGTGTTCTATTTGTCGGACTCACCTATTTTCTACAGGCTCTATTTTCCAAGGACAGGAAACGATTACAACATTAATCTTATTCACTTGGAAAAGTACTTCAGGAATGCTTCTTTCAAAATAGAACATTCCTTCAAACAATATTGAAAAATATAACTTTTTTGACAGTGATATTGTAAAACATATATGTTCTGCAATCTAATGAAATTAATATACAGAAATACTTTTTATTAGAAATATTAATATGTAATAAAATAAAGTATAAAGTGTTAATTTGTTTTATTCAGTATTTATATTTTATTATTATGATTACACCAGAAATGATTTCTAAATTATTCTTAAATCAATATAAGAGACTAAATCATTCCGGTTTCTACATTAAAAATGAAGAAAATTTTGAAGCCAAATTTGAAATTTGCCACCGGGAAATTTGACACATTTGTTTCGCGGGGACTACGGATGCTGGCAGTAGTGTTTATATGTTTTTAGCGGGTTAAAGTGTCCTGTGGACACTTCATGAGTCGCTCTCGATGACCGATGCAAGATTGCTAGTACTTCAATAATTTTCGTAACATTTGGGACGGAAATAGGCAGGGTAACTAGCCATATATTACCTTACCCGTGATCGACTGACCTAGGGCCACGATCGACTGGTTGATTCTGATCGTCAAGTTGGCCTATCCAGTCTTAGGCGTTACGCATTTTTATGTTGAGGCTTGTAGTGGCGCAGCGGCACAAGAGTGTGACTGTAACCGATAGGTTCTGGGTTCGATCCGCACTCAAGGGAATGAAATATTTAATATTTTCAATTTAAATATTTAATGTTTTCATTTTTTCGCTCTAGTACAAGGTGAACGCGGCGTAGAGTTCCGTAACTCAATACACCATGCCTCAGGTTCGGCGGAGAGTGGGGAACGGAGTATCCTTAATATTAGGTTCCCAGGTTCCCTCTGCCTGCCCTGCACGTGCGAGATATAGCGTGAAGCTATGTGAGTGAGTGAGTTAATATAAAAATCAAATCTGTAATATGTAACAAAGGACTACTAAAGCTAAATAACAAGAAACTTGACTGATTAAACTACGTGATAGTTAATTTTATTCACAAAAAAATAGTACCTAATAATGTAGCGTACTTAAAAATAACTACTAATATCATTTTTAATACTTTCATTACAATATAAATACTTGGTTTACATAACCGTGATTTCTTTAAGGACTGATATATTCTTGGTTTGGAAATAATAAAACGACTTATGTTGATATGTATGTATTTAGTAAGAGTTTTTATTCTCGCTGGGCGTTCTCTACCGCATTTATCACGGGGAGTGTTCTGGGGAACTGTTTGAAACTGTACGATATATGCTAATATACTATCTTCAGCATCTGGATACGAGACCCTCCACAACTGTGCAGTTTTATAGGACAATATAGAATATAGGAACAATTAAAATAATAAAATCGATACACCGAGAATTGAAACCACACAGGTTTAGAATCGTCAATAGTGGCACTTGTAACTGGAGATTTTTACACATAATACAATTGTCTTATAATAAAAAACATATCAGAAGCTTTAATTGTTAAAAAAGAAATTCAATGTATTTTCTATTAAACTTATTTGTTTGGAAAAAAAAAATGTCGTTTCGTAAAGCAAAGAGAACGATAAATTTGATGAATGAATTAAATCGTGCCCTCTATCCATTTAAATCTGGGCCATTCTTAGCGAGTGACAAAAGGAAAGTTTGTTTTAAGCCTTCGTTCGGAAATTGTCTGTGTAAATTACTTTACAAAGTGGACATACAACACTGTATAAAATTAAACTTTTCAAAGTTAATAATCATACTTTACAAATGAAAATCAAAATTTTAAGTTTAATTTATTATTCTTCTTTATCACGAAACATTTCTAATATAATGCTTTTTGTCTGAATATACTATTAAACATTCCTTATAATATATAATTTTACATTGGGTTTTTTAATTAAGATTTATTCGTAGATTTACGACGGAATTAAGAAATACATAAAAAATCCTATCTGCCCCATACGATTGATATCAACGTGATTAATGTTTAGAAAATCTATTTCGGTAAAAACATGCTATTTTCTCTTATTTTATTTGAAGCAGGAAGTAATTGTTGATCAGGTTACAGCAAAAGTCAACTACTTCTCATTTAGTAAATATTGTCTATTAAGGGTGGATGGCAGGACGCGAAAACTATTTATATTATTTATTTATATATAATAAATGAAATAAATGAATAAATATACATCATATTTACAAGGTCTTCTAATAATATGTTTAGTCTTCATTATATTTTAATAAATGCTTATTACTGTATCTTTTTTATAGTTTGATAATTTATGATACAGTCCGCGACGTCAAATTTTGAGCTTTGCTTTGGGAATGTTAAAAACCACCTTACATTGGTTTTTAAGAATTGCAGTGTACATATTTAAGTCTTAATATTTGATTTTTATATTCGAGTGTATGTAAAGTGTAAAATAAACTTAGTATTATGGTTGCAGAAGAAACAATAGTTGTGACGACGCAGTTAAAAAAGAAAAAGTTATGGACACGACCCTTTTTTTGATTATAGAGAGTAAAAATAATAGGCATTAAATATCCGTTGTAGTAGAATGGACATAATTATTTTGTTGAACTGTAATAATTTACTCCTTTTTTTTAAATATCTGGCTCTGCTCACTAAAAGTTATGTTCATTCTTATAAATGCAAAAGCGAATACATTTTTTTTTTTAATATATAAAGTTCTATAATAAGGCTACTAGCCAGTGTATGATATTTTACCAGTGCTAATATATAATACTGGCACATTGTTATGATTTTATATTTAGAAGAATATGTGATATAGAAATTTGTCATTGTTCGATTCAGAGTTGAACATAGCTTCTGTATGCGAGAATGTTCTTTTATCGCTATTTATACTCTGAAAGATTTGAAGTTGATTCATTACAATAAAATTGGATATAATGAAAAAAGAAACAGAGTTTTTACGGAACAAATTAAAGTGAAGAGAAGGTTAATATTATTAAAGATTAAGAAGATTAATATTTGAGGAGAAACACAAAAGTTAGTAAATCATATTTTATTGAATAATTTATATAATATAATTATAATGTTACTTGCGTTGACATAATATTTTTTATTTCGAGATACTGTTTGAATACTATATTTTGCGAAAACCAGAAAACTAAAGATACAAATCAAGACTATTTCAAAACTTCAATTATTATACGGAGTTCAGATTAGTGAAAATAAAAACTTAAAAGTAATTTAAATTACAAAAAAAACGATTAAAATTTTAATTTATGGGACCAGTCATGGCGCAGGGGAACAAGCGATGGACTGTAAAAGCGTCTGGTGACAAGGCAAAAACGCGGCGTTGTGTTCTGCCATTTAGCACGCAATGTCTCAAATTCGGTGGAAAGTGGCAGCGAAAAGGAGGTTCCCTACCCAGCCATGTGCGGAGTACAGCGTAAAGCTAGAAAGAATAAAAAAAGACTATTTACAATTTAGGTTTGGATGTTATTAGAAGCATTATATTTGGTCTAAGTACGTTAGGCTAGACTTACAGAATAGCTATCGAATCTGCATATATTCTACTATGTGTAGTGGCTACATAGATACATACTGAACCTTAAATATGCTTTTTTTTCTTTTTTTAAGATCTCGTCAAATTTGGAACACATTTTATTTGACACTTAATATCTCGCAATAGAAAGGAATGTATAAATACACAATTTACTAGAAAGCTCAAAAACATGTGATTTTTAAATAATTTTACATATCTATTATCTAAATTAACGTTTTAACTATTTATGATCGTAATAAATGTAAAATGTATATGAGTAGTTCTACAAACTATGGAATTATCGGCATCTCTGGCAAAATATAATGTAAAAAATTATTCTAAATATTATTTATGTTTGGTATACTGTTATTTTCAACTGTTTATAATTGGTCACTAAAAATGATTAAGATATACAACTATTTTTTAAACGAAATAACTGTTTAAAGTCCTAAATGCTCAGGATCCTCCAATGTCCTTCTAACAAATTTTAAATAAAAATGCATAGTGATTTATTTACTTTTACATTACAGTCATAAATGAAACATATTTTCATAAGTTAATTATTTGTACTTGCTGGGTAAAATCATTATTATCCTTTTTTCTCAAAATATAATTAGAAAATCTTAATTATATTTTGTCCCCGTGCTTTTATATCAGGATCCTGTTTACTGTAAAACGAGCCAATATTCGCTGTGCTATCTGTCGTGCGACGTTGCTGTTCAGGGGATTCGATCATACGTACGAACTAGTCTATGAATGTCATTAAACATTTATTGCATAGTGCGTAATTTAGCTATCTCAGTGCCGTAAACGGGTAAAGTGGTGCAGAAATCAGTGCAGTTCACAGAAACCTGGTAAGAAATTTCTTTATATAAAATAAACAAAATAAAAGTAATTTTAGCGTTTTAAAATGTAAACTTCCAGCACAAAAGCTAAGTATAGCATAATTTTTATTAAATATTACAAATTAATAAGTTTTTTTCATTATTAGAGAGAATTCCTCAGGATCCTGTCCAATTAAGGCCCAGGATACTGAGAGCTATCCAGGATCCTGAGAAAGTAAAACATAAATATCGTTTTTGTTCAAGAATATTTACAATTTTAAGTACACCTGCAAATATTAAGTGACAAATAACTAATATAACAGGTCATTTGATTAGCTTTTATAAACAGTTTTATATACAGTGAACTAGTACTGGTCTAAGTAAAGTATTCACGCATCGTTTTGAAACGTTGGATTTATAACACGAGGATAAAACCATATATTTAATTGATTTTATCTTACTGTCCCTAGCCTTTTTTTGATTATAGTAGGTATAATCAAAATTTTTTTGATTATAGTAGGTATAATCAAAAAAGGGCTATGGAAAATAAGAAACTACGACTTTTACTATTATACGAGTTACTTACAAATCATTTCAATAATACATGTTCAAGTGTAAATTTTATTTAAATTACAGTTAACAGTTAGATAGTTAACATTATATTTTAAGTTTTAAAAAAAATAGCAAAACCAAAAAGAAACAAGCCAGAGGAGAAATATTAAAAAAAAAAGAATAACGGATAAAATGAGATATGCAAAAATCAAAAATGATACTCAGAGATTGGCAGCTGAAAAAGAAAGCAAAAATATAAAAATCTAAGACAGTCTTAAAAAAAAAGTAGTATCTGAAATGTCGACTCGCGAAAAAGACATGCCCGCAAAAATTTAAGGAAATATTCAAACCGATACTACAATCAATAAAAAAGAAAAATATGATGAATGCTTTGTTCGAGAAAATACCCCGTTCTCGTAGAAAGACGTCCTACCCTTTCGTTTAAGCGATGTACTTATGAGTCCTCATTTCTATGATCAATGAACATACTCAACAAGCAAAACTTAAAATGAACTTAAAACTTGAAGAGAACTTAAATGATTCTCCACTGCCAACGCCTAGTCCAATACTATACTGCTTAATACAAATAAGTCCGAAAAAAGTCAGAAGCAGCGTTTTAAAAGAAACCAGGAAATTAAAGAAAAATGTAAGTTCATTGTTCAACTGAGTATGCTGTGACAGATTCAACCAAACATGTTTGAAGAGAAAATGTGAAAATTGTGCTGAAAAATCTCTTCTCATCAGCGACTTTAATGCTGACATGTCGTTCGATTGTGATAAAGGTATTATGTGTAAATATACCAGATTAGTCTATTAGAATATCCTGCATAATCTCACCAAATTTCTAAAGACATCTACCAAAACCAAACGGAATCAAGTGACCATTCTGATGACATGAGCTTTGTAAGTGATCTTGCTCTAAATTTATAAGGCTCACAGATTTTAACTGTCATGCCTGATCTATCTCAGATAAAAGAAAAAGTGAAACTCAAAAAAGAAAAGTAAAAAAAAACTGCTAACAGACGACCAAAAAAAGAAAAAGTAATTAAATTAAAAAAATATAATATTAAAAGGGCGGCTTACACTAAGAAGATAAACTCGTCATTGAAAAATAAATTAGGCTCTAAGAAACATACAGGTAAAAAATAAAGAATAGTAAATAATTGTGTAGCAGTATTTTTTTTGCAGTGAAAAGATACTTTAGAAAATTACTGGTTCCAGTGTTTATTTTGTTATTTTCCTCAGTTTCCTGTAACCATTCTCAGTTCCTGTCAGTCCTGTGGCTTGATTTTCTTAAAATGGCCATAAGTCAAAAACAATACAAATACAAATATACAATACAAATATCTATTGTTCCGCTTTGGATAAGCTTAAAGACATTGTACTCTTGTCATTAAAATGAATTTTGTAACCAGAATGTATTAAAAATGGCGGGCCGAAATTAGAAATTCTTCCTTAGATTGTAGAACTACCCATATATGTATGTACAACTCAAAACCGATATTTTTTTTATATTAATATATTATTGTTTAGTGAATAGAAATAATTTAACGACAAAATAGTACTATCTAATATTAGATATAAAAAATATATCATTCTTACAAAAAAAGAAGGTTTCTTAATTTTATATTTTCATCGGTATTGGTTTATTTATTTTATATTTTCATCGGTATTGGTTTATTTATTTTATATTTTCATCGGTAAATGACAAAAATGTCCTTTTCTTATATTCACGTGTGCACGTGTGCTCAGTTTTGGAATTGTTTAGTATATAATAAACAAATTCAACACATATACTTGAGGCCGTCGCGACGCAGGGGAGTACAAGCCAGACTGAAACGCGACTGGTTCTGGGTTCGATTCCCACTCGGGGTGATGATAATACATATAGGATATTGTCACTCCCCGCTCTGGTATAGTAGTAAGTAGAGCAAGTAGTGTAAGTAGAGTCGGTAATTATAAGTAGAATCAGTATTGTAAGTAGATTCAGTAGCGTAAGTAGAATCAGTAAAGTAAGAGCAAAGTTAGTGCATAAGTAGTATCAGTAAATTATTTTGAGGTAAAATATGAGTAAAGTCGTATTGTCGAAAGTGTCGTGTATCGTCGAAAGTACTGCGGTGCATTAAAATATTTTATATTTTCATCGGTAAATAACGAAATAATATCAATAAGTAATGTTAGAAAGTAAAAGACGCACAAAAACGGTGAAATGTCCTTTTCTAAAATTCAATTTTTTATTTTTTTATTCTTTTGTAACCCGCTACAATTCGCCACCATAGGTTTCTGAGCATCGTTTTGATATTATTTTCGCAATCAATTTATTTTTATTATTTTTTTTTGGCTTTTTAACATTTTTTTTGCGACTAATTTGTTGTTCTTAAAGTCATTAGTTAATTTTTTTATTGCTCACCTAGGATGAAAAGGACGATTCGGCAGGTCAAATCGGAGGAGCTGGACGAAAAATGATATATCAGGCACGAGTTACAAGAAAGAGCGAAAATGCTGCGTGCACCGCTCACCTTTTTCTGCGATGAAACAGAACAGGCTAGTAATGTACTAAAATAAGATGTCTACACTCTACCAGAGCAGACTAGAATTTTTCACTTCTCTATTTCTTAGAGGAATTAATTAATGGTTTTCGTATTTCGTTTGACGTGTAGAAAAAAATAAGAGAAGTAGGATGATAAATACTAGTCCTTGTACTAGTTCATAAAAATAACATGTAAAACAGTACATAGAATCAAATAAAATAACAAAAATAAATAAATAAATAAATATTTAAAAAAAAGCAGACAAAGTAGGGTGAAAAATGCTAGACCTTGTGCTCAGTTTTGAAATTGTTTAGTATATAATAAACAAATTCAACATATATACTTGAGGCCGTCGCGGCGCAGGGGCGTACAAGCCAGACTGAAACGCGACTGGTTCTGGGTTCGATTCCCACTCGGGGTGATGATAATACATATAGGATATTGTCACTCCCCGCTCTGGTATAGTAGTAAGTAGAACCAGTAGTGTAAGTAGAGTCGGTAATTATAAGTAGAATCAGTATTGTAAGTAGATTCAGTAGCGTAAGTAGAATCAGTAAAGTAAGAGCAAAGTTAGTGCATAAGTAGTATCAGTAATTAATTTTGAGGTAAAATATGAGTAAAGTCGTATGAAAGTACTGCGGTGCATTAAAATATTTTATATTTTCATCGGTAAATAACGAAATAATATCAATAAGTAATGTTAGAAAGTAAAAGACGCACAAAAACGGTGAAATGTCCTTTTCTTAAATTCACTTTTTTATTTTTTTAATTTTTTGTAACCCGCTACAATTCGCCACCATAAGTTTCTGAGCATCGTTTTGATATTATTTTCGCAATCAATTTATTTTTATTATTTTTTTTTGGCTTTTTAACATTTTTTTTGCGACTAATTTGTTGTTCTTAAAGTCATTAGTTAATTTTTTTATTGCTCACCTAGGATGAAAAGGACGATTCGGCAGGTCAAATCGGAGGAGCTGGACGAAAAATGATATATCAGGCACGAGTTACAAGAAAGAGCGAAAATGCTGCGTGCACCGCTCACCTTTTTCTGCGATGAAACAGAACAGGCTAGTAATGTACTAAAATAAGATGTCTACACTCTACCAGAGCAGACTAGAATTTTTCACTTCTCTATTTCTTAGAGGAATTAATTAATGGTTTTCGTATTTCGTTTGACGTGTAGAAAAAAATAAGAGAAGTAGGATGATAAATACTAGTCCTTGTACTAGTTCATAAAAATAACATGTAAAACAGTACATAGAATCAAATAAAATAACAAAAATAAATAAATAAATAAATATTTAAAAAAAAGCAGACAAAGTAGGGTGAAAAATGCTAGACCTTGTGCTCAGTTTTGAAATTGTTTAGTATATAATAAACAAATTCAACATATATACTTGAGGCCGTCGCGGCGCAGGGGCGTACAAGCCAGACTGAAACGCGACTGGTTCTGGGTTCGATTCCCACTCGGGGTGATGATAATACATATAGGATATTGTCACTCCCCGCTCTGGTATAGTAGTAAGTAGAACCAGTAGTGTAAGTAGAGTCGGTAATTATAAGTAGAATCAGTATTGTAAGTAGATTCAGTAGCGTAAGTAGAATCAGTAAAGTAAGAGCAAAGTTAGTGCATAAGTAGTATCAGTAATTAATTTTGAGGTAAAATATGAGTAAAGTCGTATGAAAGTACTGCGGTGCATTAAAATATTTTATATTTTCATCGGTAAATAACGAAATAATATCAATAAGTAATGTTAGAAAGTAAAAGACGCACAAAAACGGTGAAATGTCCTTTTCTTAAATTCACTTTTTTATTTTTTTAATTTTTTGTAACCCGCTACAATTCGCCACCATAAGTTTCTGAGCATCGTTTTGATATTATTTTCGCAATCAATTTATTTTTATTATTTTTTTTTGGCTTTTTAACATTTTTTTTGCGACTAATTTGTTGTTCTTAAAGTCATTAGTTAATTTTTTTATTGCTCACCTAGGATGAAAAGGACGATTCGGCAGGTCAAATCGGAGGAGCTGGACGAAAAATGATATATCAGGCACGAGTTACAAGAAAGAGCGAAAATGCTGCGTGCACCGCTCACCTTTTTCTGCGATGAAACAGAACAGGCTAGTAATGTACTAAAATAAGATGTCTACACTCTACCAGAGCAGACTAGAATTTTTCACTTCTCTATTTCTTAGAGGAATTAATTAATGGTTTTCGTATTTCGTTTGACGTGTAGAAAAAAATAAGAGAAGTAGGATGATAAATACTAGTCCTTGTACTAGTTCATAAAAATAACATGTAAAACAGTACATAGAATCAAATAAAATAACAAAAATAAATAAATAAATAAATATTTTAAAAAAAGCAGACAAAGTAGGGTGAAAAATGCTAGACCTTGTGCTCAGTTTTGAAATTGTTTAGTATATAATAAACAAATTCAACATATATACTTGAGGCCGTCGCGGCGCAGGGGCGTACAAGCCAGACTGAAACGCGACTGGTTCTGGGTTCGATTCCCACTCGGGGTGATGATAATACATATAGGATATTGTCACTCCCCGCTCTGGTATAGTAGTAAGTAGAACCAGTAGTGTAAGTAGAGTCGGTAATTATAAGTAGAATCAGTATTGTAAGTAGATTCAGTAGCGTAAGTAGAATCAGTAAAGTAAGAGCAAAGTAAGTGCATAAGTAGTAACAGTAATTAATTTTGAGGTAAAATATGAGTAAAGTCGTATGAAAGTACTGCGGTGCATTAAAATATTTTATATTTTCATCGGTAAATAACGAAATAATATCAATAAGTAATGTTAGAAAGTAAAAGACGCACAAAAACGGTGAAATGTCCTTTTCTTAAATTCACTTTTTTATTTTTTTAATTTTTTGTAACCCGCTACAATTCGCCACCATAAGTTTCTGAGCATCGTTTTGATATTATTTTCGCAATCAATTTATTTTTATTATTTTTTTTTGGCTTTTTAACATTTTTTTTGCGTCTAATTTGTTGTTCTTAAAGTCATTAGTTAATTTTTTTATTGCTCACCTAGGATGAAAAGGACGATTCGGCAGGTCAAATCGGAGGAGCTGGACGAAAAATGATATATCAGGCACGAGTTACAAGAAAGAGCGAAAATGCTGCGTGCACCGCTCACCTTTTTCTGCGATGAAACAGAACAGGCTAGTAATGTACTAAAATAAGATGTCTACACTCTACCAGAGCAGACTAGAATTTTTCACTTCTCTATTTCTTAGAGGAATTAATTAATGGTTTTCGTATTTCGTTTGACGTGTAGAAAAAAATAAGAGAAGTAGGATGATAAATACTAGTCCTTGTACTAGTTCATAAAAATAACATGTAAAACAGTACATAGAATCAAATAAAATAACAAAAATAAATAAATAAATAAATATTTAAAAAAAAGCAGACA
This sequence comes from Eueides isabella, assembly GCA_019049475.1. NCBI lineage: Eukaryota > Metazoa > Arthropoda > Insecta > Lepidoptera > Nymphalidae > Eueides > Eueides isabella. The sequence goes on from CM032402.1 coordinate 6,684,204, forward strand.
AAGTAGGGTGAAAAATGCTAGACCTTGTGCTCAGTTTTGAAATTGTTTAGTATATAATAAACAAATTCAACATATATACTTGAGGCCGTCGCGGCGCAGGGGCGTACAAGCCAGACTGAAACGCGACTGGTTCTGGGTTCGATTCCCACTCGGGGTGATGATAATACATATAGGATATTGTCACTCCCCGCTCTGGTATAGTAGTAAGTAGAACCAGTAGTGTAAGTAGAGTCGGTAATTATAAGTAGAATCAGTATTGTAAGTAGATTCAGTAGCGTAAGTAGAATCAGTAAAGTAAGAGCAAAGTTAGTGCATAAGTAGTATCAGTAATTAATTTTGAGGTAAAATATGAGTAAAGTCGTATGAAAGTACTGCGGTGCATTAAAATATTTTATATTTTCATCGGTAAATAACGAAATAATATCAATAAGTAATGTTAGAAAGTAAAAGACGCACAAAAACGGTGAAATGTCCTTTTCTTAAATTCACTTTTTATTTTTTTAATTTTTTGTAACCCGCTACAATTCGCCACCATAAGTTTCTGAGCATCGTTTTGATATTATTTTCGCAATCAATTTATTTTTACTATTTTTTTTGGCTTTTGAACAATTTTTTTGAGACTAATTTGTTGTTCTTAAAGTCATTAGTTAATTTTTTTATTGCTCACCTAGAATGAAAAGGACGATTCGGCAGGTCAAATCGGAGGAGCTGGACGAAAAATGATATATCAGGCACGAGTTACAAGAAAGAGCGAAAATGCTGCGTGCACCGCTCACCTTTTTCTGCGATGAAACAGAACAGGCTAGTAATGTACTAAAATAAGATGTCTACACTCTACCAGAGCAGACTAGAATTTTTCACTTCTCTATTTCTTAGAGGAATTAATTAATGGTTTTCGTATTTCGTTTGACGTGTAGAAAAAAATAAGAGAAGTAGGGTGAAAAATACTAGTCCTTGTACTAGTTCATAAAAATAACATGTAAAACAGTACATAGAATCAAATAAAATAACAAAAATAAATAAATAAATAAATAAATAAATATTTTAAAAAAAGCAGACAAAGTAGGGTGAAAAATGCTAGACCTTGTGCTCAGTTTTGAAATTGTTTAGTATATAATAAACAAATTCAACATATATACTTGAGGCCGTCGCGGCGCAGGGGCGTACAAGCCAGACTGAAACGCGACTGGTTCTGAGTTCGATTCCCACTCGGGGTGATGATAATACATATAGGATATTGTCACTCCCCGCTCTGGTATAGTAGTAAGTAGAACCAGTAGTGTAAGTAGAGTCGGTAATTATAAGTAGAATCAGTATTGTAAGTAGATTCAGTAGCGTAAGTAGAATCAGTAAAGTAAGAGCAAAGTTAGTGCATATGTAAGTAGTATCAGTAATTAATTTTGAGGTAAAATATGAGTAAAGTCGTATGAAAGTACTGCGGTGCATTAAAATATTTTATATTTTCATCGGTAAATGACGAAATAATATCAATAAGTAATGTTAGAAAGTAAAAGACGCACAAAACGGTGAAATGTCCTTTTCTTAAATTCACTTTTTTATTTTTTTAATTTTTTGTAACCCGCTACAATTCGCCACCATAAGTTTCTGAGCATCGTTTTGATATTATTTTCGCAATCAATTTATTTTTATTATTTTTTTTTGGCTTTTTAACATTTTTTTTGCGACTAATTTGTTGTTCTTAAAGTCATTAGTTAATTTTTTTATTGCTCACCTAGGATGAAAAGGACGATTCGGCAGGTCAAATCGGAGGAGCTGGACGAAAAATGATATATCAGGCACGAGTTACAAGAAAGAGCGAAAATGCTGCGTGCACCGCTCACCTTTTTCTGCGATGAAACAGAACAGGCTAGTAATGTACTAAAATAAGATGTCTACACTCTACCAGAGCAGACTAGAATTTTTCACTTCTCTATTTCTTAGAGGAATTAATTAATGGTTTTCGTATTTCGTTTGACGTGTAGAAAAAAATAAGAGAAGTAGGGTGAAAAATACTAGTCCTTGTACTAGTTCATAAAAATAACATGTAAAACAGTACATAGAATCAAATAAAATAACAAAAATAAATAAATAAATAAATAAATATTTAAAAAAAAGCAGACAAAGTAGGGTGAAAAATGCTAGACCTTGTGCTCAGTTTTGAAATTGTTTAGTATATAATAAACAAATTCAACATATATACTTGAGGCCGTCGCGGCGCAGGGGCGTACAAGCCAGACTGAAACGCGACTGGTTCTGGGTTCGATTCCCACTCGGGGTGATGATAATACATATAGGATATTGTCACTCCCCGCTCTGGTATAGTAGTAAGTAGAACCAGTAGTGTAAGTAGAGTCGGTAATTATAAGTAGAATCAGTATTGTAAGTAGATTCAGTAGCGTAAGTAGAATCAGTAAAGTAAGAGCAAAGTTAGTGCATATGTAAGTAGTATCAGTAATTAATTTTGAGGTAAAATATGAGTAAAGTCGTATGAAAGTACTGCGGTGCATTAAAATATTTTATATTTTCATCGGTAAATGACGAAATAATATCAATAAGTAATGTTAGAAAGTAAAAGACGCACAAAACGGTGAAATGTCCTTTTCTTAAATTCACTTTTTTATTTTTTTAATTTTTTGTAACCCGCTACAATTCGCCACCATAAGTTTCTGAGCATCGTTTTGATATTATTTTCGCAATCAATTTATTTTATTATTTTTTTTTGGCTTTTTAACATTTTTTTGCGTCTAATTTGTTGTTCTTAAAGTCATTAGTTAATTTTTTTATTGCTCACCTAGGATGAAAAGGACGATTTGGCAGGTCAAATCGGAGGAGCTGGACGAAAAATGATATATCAGGCACGAGTTACAAGAAAGAGCGAAAATGCTGCGTGCACCGCTCACCTTTTTCTGCGATGAAACAGAACAGGCTAGTAATGTACTAAAATAAGATGTCTACACTCTACCAGAGCAGACTAGAATTTTTCACTTCTCTATTTCTTAGAGGAATTAATTAATGGTTTTCGTATTTCGTTTGACGTGTAGAAAAAAATAAGAGAAGTAGGGTGAAAAATACTAGTCCTTGTACTAGTTCATAAAAATAACATGTAAAACAGTACATAGAATCAAATAAAATAACAAAAATAAATAAATAAATAAATAAATATTTAAAAAAAAGCAGACAAAGTAGGGTGAAAAATGCTAGACCTTGTGCTCAGTTTTGAAATTGTTTAGTATATAATAAACAAATTCAACATATATACTTGAGGCCGTCGCGGCGCAGGGGCGTACAAGCCAGACTGAAACGCGACTGGTTCTGGGTTCGATTCCCACTCGGGGTGATGATAATACATATAGGATATTGTCACTCCCCGCTCTGGTATAGTAGTAAGTAGAACCAGTAGTGTAAGTAGAGTCGGTAATTATAAGTAGAATCAGTATTGTAAGTAGATTCAGTAGCGTAAGTAGAATCAGTAAAGTAAGAGCAAAGTTAGTGCATATGTAAGTAGTATCAGTAATTAATTTTGAGGTAAAATATGAGTAAAGTCGTATGAAAGTACTGCGGTGCATTAAAATATTTTATATTTTCATCGGTAAATGACGAAATAATATCAATAAGTAATGTTAGAAAGTAAAAGACGCACAAAACGGTGAAATGTCCTTTTCTTAAATTCACTTTTTATTTTTTTAATTTTTTGTAACCCGCTACAATTCGCCACCATAAGTTTCTGAGCATCGTTTTGATATTATTTTCGCAATCAATTTATTTTTATTATTTTTTTTTGGCTTTTTAACATTTTTTTTGCGACTAATTTGTTGTTCTTAAAGTCATTAGTTAATTTTTTATTGCTCACCTAGGATGAAAAGGACGATTCGGCAGGTCAAATCGGAGGAGCTGGACGAAAAATGATATATCAGGCACGAGTTACAAGAAAGAGCGAAAATGCTGCGTGCACCGCTCACCTTTTTCTGCGATGAAACAGAACAGGCTAGTAATGTACTAAAATAAGATGTCTACACTCTACCAGAGCAGACTAGAATTTTTCACTTCTCTATTTCTTAGAGGAATTAATTAATGGTTTTCGTATTTCGTTTGACGTGTAGAAAAAAATAAGAGAAGTAGGGTGAAAAATACTAGTCCTTGTACTAGTTCATAAAAATAACATGTAAAACAGTACATAGAATCAAATAAAATAACAAAAATAAATAAATATTTTAAAAAAAGCAGACAAAGTAGGGTGAAAAATGCTAGACCTTGTGCTCAGTTTTGAAATTGTTTAGTATATAATAAGCAAATTCAACATATATACTTGAGGCCGTCGCGGCGCAGGGGCGTACAAGCCAGACTGAAACGCGACTGGTTCTGGGTTCGATTCCCACTCGGGGTGATGATAATACATATAGGATATTGTCACTCCCCGCTCTGGTATAGTAGTAAGTAGAACCAGTAGTGTAAGTAGAGTCGGTAATTATAAGTAGAATCAGTATTGTAAGTAGATTCAGTAGCGTAAGTAGAATCAGTAAAGTAAGAGCAAAGTTAGTGCATATGTAAGTAGTATCAGTAATTAATTTTGAGGTAAAATATGAGTAAAGTCGTATGAAAGTACTGCGGTGCATTAAAATATTTTATATTTTCATCGGTAAATGACGAAATAATATCAATAAGTAATGTTAGAAAGTAAAAGACGCACAAAACGGTGAAATGTCCTTTTCTTAAATTCACTTTTTTATTTTTTTAATTTTTTGTAACCCGCTACAATTCGCCACCATAAGTTTCTGAGCATCGTTTTGATATTATTTTCGCAATCAATTTATTTTTATTATTTTTTTTTGGCTTTTTAACATTTTTTTTGCGACTAATTTGTTGTTCTTAAAGTCATTAGTTAATTTTTTTATTGCTCACCTAGGATGAAAAGGACGATTCGGCAGGTCAAATCGGAGGAGCTGGACGAAAAATGATATATCAGGCACGAGTTACAAGAAAGAGCGAAAATGCTGCGTGCACCGCTCACCTTTTTCTGCGATGAAACAGAACAGGCTAGTAATGTACTAAAATAAGATGTCTACACTCTACCAGAGCAGACTAGAATTTTTCACTTCTCTATTTCTTAGAGGAATTAATTAATGGTTTTCGTATTTCGTTTGACGTGTAGAAAAAAATAAGAGAAGTAGGGTGAAAAATACTAGTCCTTGTACTAGTTCATAAAAATAACATGTAAAACAGTACATAGAATCAAATAAAATAACAAAATAAATAAATAAATAAATATTTTAAAAAAAGCAGACAAAGTAGGGTGAAAAATGCTAGACCTTGTGCTCAGTTTTGAAATTGTTTAGTATATAATAAACAAATTCAACATATATACTTGAGGCCGTCGCGGCGCAGGGGCGTACAAGCCAGACTGAAACGCGACTGGTTCTGGGTTCGATTCCCACTCGGGGTGATGATAATACATATAGGATATTGTCACTCCCCGCTCTGGTATAGTAGTAAGTAGAACCAGTAGTGTAAGTAGAGTCGGTAATTATAAGTAGAATCAGTATTGTAAGTAGATTCAGTAGCGTAAGTAGAATCAGTAAAGTAAGAGCAAAGTTAGTGCATATGTAAGTAGTATCAGTAATTAATTTTGAGGTAAAATATGAGTAAAGTCGTATGAAAGTACTGCGGTGCATTAAAATATTTTATATTTTCATCGGTAAATGACGAAATAATATCAATAAGTAATGTTAGAAAGTAAAAGACGCACAAAACGGTGAAATGTCCTTTTCTTAAATTCACTTTTTTATTTTTTTAATTTTTTGTAACCCGCTACAATTCGCCACCATAAGTTTCTGAGCATCGTTTTGATATTATTTTCGCAATCAATTTATTTTTATTATTTTTTTTTGGCTTTTTAACATTTTTTTTGCGACTAATTTGTTGTTCTTAAAGTCATTAGTTAATTTTTTTATTGCTCACCTAGGATGAAAAGGACGATTCGGCAGGTCAAATCGGAGGAGCTGGACGAAAAATGATATATCAGGCACGAGTTACAAGAAAGAGCGAAAATGCTGCGTGCACCGCTCACCTTTTTCTGCGATGAAACAGAACAGGCTAGTAATGTACTAAAATAAGATGTCTACACTCTACCAGAGCAGACTAGAATTTTTCACTTCTCTATTTCTTAGAGGAATTAATTAATGGTTTTCGTATTTCGTTTGACGTGTAGAAAAAAATAAGAGAAGTAGGGTGAAAAATACTAGTCCTTGTACTAGTTCATAAAAATAACATGTAAAACAGTACATAGAATCAAATAAAATAACAAAAATAAATAAATAAATAAATATTTAAAAAAAAAGCAGACAAAGTAGGGTGAAAAATGCTAGACCTTGTGCTCAGTTTTGAAATTGTTTAGTATATAATAAACAAATTCAACATATATACTTGAGGCCGTCGCGGCGCAGGGGCGTACAAGCCAGACTGAAACGCGACTGGTTCTGGGTTCGATTCCCACTCGGGGTGATGATAATACATATAGGATATTGTCACTCCCCGCTCTGGTATAGTAGTAAGTAGAACCAGTAGTGTAAGTAGAGTCGGTAATTATAAGTAGAATCAGTATTGTAAGTAGATTCAGTAGCGTAAGTAGAATCAGTAAAGTAAGAGCAAAGTTAGTGCATATGTAAGTAGTATCAGTAATTAATTTTGAGGTAAAATATGAGTAAAGTCGTATGAAAGTACTGCGGTGCATTAAAATATTTTATATTTTCATCGGTAAATGACGAAATAATATCAATAAGTAATGTTAGAAAGTAAAAGACGCACAAAACGGTGAAATGTCCTTTTCTTAAATTCACTTTTTTATTTTTTTAATTTTTTGTAACCCGCTACAATTCGCCACCATAAGTTTCTGAGCATCGTTTTGATATTATTTTCGCAATCAATTTATTTTTATTATTTTTTTTTGGCTTTTTAACATTTTTTTTGCGACTAATTTGTTGTTCTTAAAGTCATTAGTTAATTTTTTATTGCTCACCTAGGATGAAAAGGACGATTCGGCAGGTCAAATCGGAGGAGCTGGACGAAAAATGATATATCAGGCACGAGTTACAAGAAAGAGCGAAAATGCTGCGTGCACCGCTCACCTTTTTCTGCGATGAAACAGAACAGGCTAGTAATGTACTAAAATAAGATGTCTACACTCTACCAGAGCAGACTAGAATTTTTCACTTCTCTATTTCTTAGAGGAATTAATTAATGGTTTTCGTATTTCGTTTGACGTGTAGAAAAAAATAAGAGAAGTAGGGTGAAAAATACTAGTCCTTGTACTAGTTCATAAAAATAACATGTAAAACAGTACATAGAATCAAATAAAATAACAAAAATAAATAAATATTTTAAAAAAAGCAGACAAAGTAGGGTGAAAAATGCTAGACCTTGTGCTCAGATTTGAAATTGTTTAGTATATAATAAGCAAATTCAACATATATACTTGAGGCCGTCGCGGCGCAGGGGCGTACAAGCCAGACTGAAACGCGACTGGTTCTGGGTTCGATTCCCACTCGGGGTGATGATAATACATATAGGATATTGTCACTCCCCGCTCTGGTATAGTAGTAAGTAGAACCAGTAGTGTAAGTAGAGTCGGTAATTATAAGTAGAATCAGTATTGTAAGTAGATTCAGTAGCGTAAGTAGAATCAGTAAAGTAAGAGCAAAGTTAGTGCATATGTAAGTAGTATCAGTAATTAATTTTGAGGTAAAATATGAGTAAAGTCGTATGAAAGTACTGCGGTGCATTAAAATATTTTATATTTTCATCGGTAAATGACGAAATAATATCAATAAGTAATGTTAGAAAGTAAAAGACGCACAAAACGGTGAAATGTCCTTTTCTTAAATTCACTTTTTTATTTTTTTAATTTTTTGTAACCCGCTACAATTCGCCACCATAAGTTTCTGAGCATCGTTTTGATATTATTTTCGCAATCAATTTATTTTTATTATTTTTTTTTGGTTTTTTACATTTTTTTTGCGGCTTATTTGTTGTTCTTTAAGGCATTAGTTAATTTTTTTATTGCTCACCTAGGATGAAAAGGACGATTCGGCAGGTCAAATCGGAGGAGCTGGACGAAAAATGATATATCAGGCACGAGTTACAAGAAAGAGCGAAAATGCTGCGTGCACCGCTCACCTTTTCTGCGATGAAACAGAACAGGCTAGTAATGTACTAAAATAAGATGTCTACACTCTACCAGAGCAGACTAGAATTTTTCACTTCTCTATTTCTTAGAGGAATTAATTAATGGTTTTCGTATTTCGTTTGACGTGTAGAAAAAAATAAGAGAAGTAGGGTGAAAAATACTAGTCCTTGTACTAGTTCATAAAAATAACATGTAAAACAGTACATAGAATCAAATAAAATAACAAAAATAAATAAATATTTTAAAAAAAGCAGACAAAGTAGGGTGAAAAATGCTAGACCTTGTGCTCAGATTTGAAATTGTTTAGTATATAATAAGCAAATTCAACATATATACTTGAGGCCGTCGCGGCGCAGGGGCGTACAAGCCAGACTGAAACGCGACTGGTTCTGGGTTCGATTCCCACTCGGGGTGATGATAATACATATAGGATATTGTCACTCCCCGCTCTGGTATAGTAGTAAGTAGAACCAGTAGTGTAAGTAGAGTCGGTAATTATAAGTAGAATCAGTATTGTAAGTAGATTCAGTAGCGTAAGTAGAATCAGTAAAGTAAGAGCAAAGTTAGTGCATATGTAAGTAGTATCAGTAATTAATTTTGAGGTAAAATATGAGTAAAGTCGTATGAAAGTACTGCGGTGCATTAAAATATTTTATATTTTCATCGGTAAATGACGAAATAATATCAATAAGTAATGTTAGAAAGTAAAAGACGCACAAAACGGTGAAATGTCCTTTTCTTAAATTCACTTTTTTATTTTTTTAATTTTTTGTAACCCGCTACAATTCGCCACCATAAGTTTCTGAGCATCGTTTTGATATTATTTTCGCAATCAATTTATTTTTATTATTTTTTTTTGGCTTTTTAACATTTTTTTTGCGACTAATTTGTTGTTCTTAAAGTCATTAGTTAATTTTTTTATTGCTCACCTAGGATGAAAGGAGCTGGACGAAAAATGATATATCAGGCACGAGTTACAAGAAAGAGCGAAAATGCTGCGTGCACCGCTCACCTTTTTCTGCGATGAAACAGAACAGGCTAGTAATGTACTAAAATAAGATGTCTACACTCTACCAGAGCAGACTAGAATTTTTCACTTCTCTATTTCTTAGAGGAATTAATTAATGGTTTTCGTATTTCGTTTGACGTGTAGAAAAAAATAAGAGAAGTAGGGTGAAAAATACTAGTCCTTGTACTAGTTCATAAAAATAACATGTAAAACAGTACATAGAATCAAATAAAATAACAAAAATAAATAAATAAATAAATAAATATTTAAAAAAAGCAGACAAAGTAGGGTGAAAAATGCTAGACCTTGTGCTCAGTTTTGAAATTGTTTAGTATATAATAAACAAATTCAACATATATACTTGAGGCCGTCGCGGCGCAGGGGCGTACAAGCCAGACTGAAACGCGACTGGTTCTGGGTTCGATTCCCACTCGGGGTGATGATAATACATATAGGATATTGTCACTCCCCGCTCTGGTATAGTAGTAAGTAGAACCAGTAGTGTAAGTAGAGTCGGTAATTATAAGTAGAATCAGTATTGTAAGTAGATTCAGTAGCGTAAGTAGAATCAGTAAAGTAAGAGCAAAGTTAGTGCATAAGTAGTATCAGTAATTAATTTTGAGGTAAAATATGAGTAAAGTCGTATGAAAGTACTGCGGTGCATTAAAATATTTTATATTTTCATCGGTAAATGACGAAATAATATCAATAAGTAATGTTAGAAAGTAAAAGACGCACAAAACGGTGAAATGTCCTTTTCTTAAATTCACTTTTTTATTTTTTTAATTTTTTGTAACCCGCTACAATTCGCCACCATAAGTTTCTGAGCATCGTTTTGATATTATTTTCGCAATCAATTTATTTTTATTATTTTTTTTTGGCTTTTTAACATTTTTTTTGCGACTAATTTGTTGTTCTTAAAGTCATTAGTTAATTTTTTTATTGCTCACCTAGGATGAAAAGGACGATTCGGCAGGTCAAATCGGAGGAGCTGGACGAAAAATGATATATCAGGCACGAGTTACAAGAAAGAGCGAAAATGCTGCGTGCACCGCTCACCTTTTTCTGCGATGAAACAGAACAGGCTAGTAATGTACTAAAATAAGATGTCTACACTCTACCAGAGCAGACTAGAATTTTTCACTTCTCTATTTCTTAGAGGAATTAATTAATGGTTTTCGTATTTCGTTTGACGTGTAGAAAAAAATAAGAGAAGTAGGGTGAAAAATACTAGTCCTTGTACTAGTTCATAAAAATAACATGTAAAACAGTACATAGAATCAAATAAAATAACAAAAATAAATAAATAAATAAATAAATATTTAAAAAAAAGCAGACAAAGTAGGGTGAAAAATGCTAGACCTTGTGCTCAGTTTTGAAATTGTTTAGTATATAATAAACAAATTCAACATATATACTTGAGGCCGTCGCGGCGCAGGGGCGTACAAGCCAGACTGAAACGCGACTGGTTCTGGGTTCGATTCCCACTCGGGGTGATGATAATACATATAGGATATTGTCACTCCCCGCTCTGGTATAGTAGTAAGTAGAACCAGTAGTGTAAGTAGAGTCGGTAATTATAAGTAGAATCAGTATTGTAAGTAGATTCAGTAGCGTAAGTAGAATCAGTAAAGTAAGAGCAAAGTTAGTGCATATGTAAGTAGTATCAGTAATTAATTTTGAGGTAAAATATGAGTAAAGTCGTATGAAAGTACTGCGGTGCATTAAAATATTTTATATTTTCATCGGTAAATGACGAAATAATATCAATAAGTAATGTTAGAAAGTAAAAGACGCACAAAACGGTGAAATGTCCTTTTCTTAAATTCACTTTTTTATTTTTTTAATTTTTTGTAACCCGCTACAATTCGCCACCATAAGTTTCTGAGCATCGTTTTGATATTATTTTCGCAATCAATTTATTTTTATTATTTTTTTTTGGCTTTTTAACATTTTTTTTGCGACTAATTTGTTGTTCTTAAAGTCATTAGTTAATTTTTTTATTGCTCACCTAGGATGAAAAGGACGATTCGGCAGGTCAAATCGGAGGAGCTGGACGAAAAATGATATATCAGGCACGAGTTACAAGAAAGAGCGAAAATGCTGCGTGCACCGCTCACCTTTTCTGCGATGAAACAGAACAGGCTAGTAATGTACTAAAATAAGATGTCTACACTCTACCAGAGCAGACTAGAATTTTTCACTTCTCTATTTCTTAGAGGAATTAATTAATGGTTTTCGTATTTCGTTTGACGTGTAGAAAAAAATAAGAGAAGTAGGGTGAAAAATACTAGTCCTTGTACTAGTTCATAAAAATAACATGTAAAACAGTACATAGAATCAAATAAAATAACAAAAATAAATAAATATTTTAAAAAAAGCAGACAAAGTAGGGTGAAAAATGCTAGACCTTGTGCTCAGATTTGAAATTGTTTAGTATATAATAAGCAAATTCAACATATATACTTGAGGCCGTCGCGGCGCAGGGGCGTACAAGCCAGACTGAAACGCGACTGGTTCTGGGTTCGATTCCCACTCGGGGTGATGATAATACATATAGGATATTGTCACTCCCCGCTCTGGTATAGTAGTAAGTAGAACCAGTAGTGTAAGTAGAGTCGGTAATTATAAGTAGAATCAGTATTGTAAGTAGATTCAGTAGCGTAAGTAGAATCAGTAAAGTAAGAGCAAAGTTAGTGCATAAGTAGTATCAGTAATTAATTTTGAGGTAAAATATGAGTAAAGTCGTATGAAAGTACTGCGGTGCATTAAAATATTTTATATTTTCATCGGTAAATAACGAAATAATATCAATAAGTAATGTTAGAAAGTAAAAGACGCACAAAAACGGTGAAATGTCCTTTTCTTAAATTCACTTTTTATTTTTTTTATTTTTTGTAACCCGCTACAATTCGCCACCATAAGTTTCTGAGCATCGTTTTGATATTATTTTCGCAATCAATTTATTTTTATTATTTTTTTTTGGCTTTTTAACATTTTTTTTGCGACTAATTTGTTGTTCTTAAAGTCATTAGTTAATTTTTTTATTGCTCACCTAGGATGAAAAGGACGATTCGGCAGGTCAAATCGGAGGAGCTGGACGAAAAATGATATATCAGGCACGAGTTACAAGAAAGAGCGAAAATGCTGCGTGCACCGCTCACCTTTTTCTGCGATGAAACAGAACAGGCTAGTAATGTACTAAAATAAGATGTCTACACTCTACCAGAGCAGACTAGAATTTTTCACTTCTTTATTTCTTAGAGGAATTAATTAATGGTTTTCGTATTTCGTTTGACGTGTAGAAAAAAATAAGAAAAGTAGGGTGAAAAATACTAGTCCTTGTACTAGTTCATAAAAATAACATGTAAAACAGTACATAGAATCAAATAAAATAACAAAAATAAATAAATATTTTTTTTAAAAAAAGCAGACAAAGTAGGGTGAAAAATGCTAGACCTTGTGCTCAGTTTTGAAATTGTTTAGTATATAATAAGCAAATTCAACATATATACTTGAGGCCGTCGCGGCGCAGGGGCGTACAAGCCAGACTGAAACGCGACTGGTTCTGGGTTCGATTCCCACTCGGGGTGATGATAATACATATAGGATATTGTCACTCCCCGCTCTGGTATAGTAGTAAGTAGAACCAGTAGTGTAAGTAGAGTCGGTAATTATAAGTAGAATCAGTATTGTAAGTAGATTCAGTAGCGTAAGTAGAATCAGTAAAGTAAGAGCAAAGTTAGTGCATAAGTAGTATCAGTAATTAATTTTGAGGTAAAATATGAGTAAAGTCGTATGAAAGTACTGCGGTGCATTAAAATATTTTATATTTTCATCGGTAAATGACGAAATAATATCAATAAGTAATGTTAGAAAGTAAAAGACGCACAAAACGGTGAAATGTCCTTTTCTTAAATTCACTTTTTTATTTTTTTAATTTTTTGTAACCCGCTACAATTCGCCACCATAAGTTTCTGAGCATCGTTTTGATATTATTTTCGCAATCAATTTATTTTTATTATTTTTTTTTGGCTTTTTAACATTTTTTTTGCGACTAATTTGTTGTTCTTAAAGTCATTAGTTAATTTTTTTATTGCTCACCTAGGATGAAAAGGACGATTCGGCAGGTCAAATCGGAGGAGCTGGACGAAAAATGATATATCAGGCACGAGTTACAAGAAAGAGCGAAAATGCTGCGTGCACCGCTCACCTTTTTCTGCGATGAAACAGAACAGGCTAGTAATGTACTAAAATAAGATGTCTACACTCTACCAGAGCAGACTAGAATTTTTCACTTCTCTATTTCTTAGAGGAATTAATTAATGGTTTTCGTATTTCGTTTGACGTGTAGAAAAAAATAAGAGAAGTAGGGTGAAAAATACTAGTCCTTGTACTAGTTCATAAAATAACATGTAAAACAGTACATAGAATCAAATAAAATAACAAAAATAAATAAATAAATAAATAAATATTTAAAAAAAAGCAGACAAAGTAGGGTGAAAAATGCTAGACCTTGTGCTCAGTTTTGAAATTGTTTAGTATATAATAAACAAATTCAACATATATACTTGAGGCCGTCGCGGCGCAGGGGCGTACAAGCCAGACTGAAACGCGACTGGTTCTGGGTTCGATTCCCACTCGGGGTGATGATAATACATATAGGATATTGTCACTCCCCGCTCTGGTATAGTAGTAAGTAGAACCAGTAGTGTAAGTAGAGTCGGTAATTATAAGTAGAATCAGTATTGTAAGTAGATTCAGTAGCGTAAGTAGAATCAGTAAAGTAAGAGCAAAGTTAGTGCATATGTAAGTAGTATCAGTAATTAATTTTGAGGTAAAATATGAGTAAAGTCGTATGAAAGTACTGCGGTGCATTAAAATATTTTATATTTTCATCGGTAAATGACGAAATAATATCAATAAGTAATGTTAGAAAGTAAAAGACGCACAAAACGGTGAAATGTCCTTTTCTTAAATTCACTTTTTTATTTTTTAATTTTTTGTAACCCGCTACAATTCGCCACCATAAGTTTCTGAGCATCGTTTTGATATTATTTTCGCAATCAATTTATTTTTATTATTTTTTTTGGCTTTTTAACATTTTTTTTGCGACTAATTTGTTGTTCTTAAAGTCATTAGTTAATTTTTTTATTGCTCACCTAGGATGAAAAGGACGATTCGGCAGGTCAAATCGGAGGAGCTGGACGAAAAATGATATATCAGGCACGAGTTACAAGAAAGAGCGAAAATGCTGCGTGCACCGCTCACCTTTTTCTGCGATGAAACAGAACAGGCTAGTAATGTACTAAAATAAGATGTCTACACTCTACCAGAGCAGACTAGAATTTTTCACTTCTCTATTTCTTAGAGGAATTAATTAATGGTTGTCTTATTTCGTTTGACGTGTAGAAAAAAATAAGAGAAGTAGGGTGAAAAATACTAGTCCTTGTACTAGTTCATAAAAATAACATGTAAAACAGTACATAGAATCAAATAAAATAACAAAAAAAAATAAATATTTTTTTTAAAAAAGCAGACAAAGTAGGGTGAAAAATGCTAGACCTTGTGCTCAGTTTTGAAATTGTTTAGTATATAATAAACAAATTCAACATATATACTTGAGGCCGTCGCGGCGCAGGGGCGTACAAGCCAGACTGAAACGCGACTGGTTCTGGGTTCGATTCCCACTCGGGGTGATGATAATACATATAGGATATTGTCACTCCCCGCTCTGGTATAGTAGTAAGTAGAACCAGTAGTGTAAGTAGAGTCGGTAATTATAAGTAGAATCAGTATTGTAAGTAGATTCAGTAGCGTAAGTAGAATCAGTAAAGTAAGAGCAAAGTTAGTGCATAAGTAGTATCAGTAATTAATTTTGAGGTAAAATATGAGTAAAGTCGTATGAAAGTACTGCGGTGCATTAAAATATTTTATATTTTCATCGGTAAATGACGAAATAATATCAATAAGTAATGTTAGAAAGTAAAAGACGCACAAAACGGTGAAATGTCCTTTTCTTAAATTCACTTTTTTATTTTTTTAATTTTTTGTAACCCGCTACAATTCGCCACCATAAGTTTCTGAGCATCGTTTTGATATTATTTTCGCAATCAATTTATTTTTATTATTTTTTTTTGGCTTTTTAACATTTTTTTTGCGACTAATTTGTTGTTCTTAAAGTCAATAGTTAATTTTTTTATTGCTCACCTAGGATGAAAAGGACGATTCGGCAGGTCAAATCGGAGGAGCTGGACGAAAAATGATATATCAGGCACGAGTTACAAGAAAGAGCGAAAATGCTGCGTGCACCGCTCACCTTTTTTCTGCGATGAAACAGAACAGTAATGTACTAAAATAAGATGTCTACACTCTACCAGAGCAGACTAGAATTTTTCACTTCTCTATTTCTTAGAGGAATTAATTAATGGTTTTCGTATTTCGTTTGACGTGTGGAAAAAAATAAGAAAAGTAGGGTAAAAAAATACTAGTCCTTGTACTAGTTCATAAAAATAACATGTAAAACAGTACATAGAATCAAATAAAATAACAAAAATAAATAAATAAATAAATATTTAAAAAAAAGCAGACAAAGTAGGGTGAAAAATGCTAGACCTTGTGCTCAGTTTTGAAATTGTTTAGTATATAATAAACAAATTCAACATATATACTTGAGGCCGTCGCGGCGCAGGGGCGTACAAGCCAGACTGAAACGCGACTGGTTCTGGGTTCGATTCCCACTCGGGGTGATGATAATACATATAGGATATTGTCACTCCCCGCTCTGGTATAGTAGTAAGTAGAACCAGTAGTGTGAGTAGAGTCGGTAATTATAAGTAGAATCAGTATTGTAAGTAGATTCAGTTAGCGTAAGTAGAATCAGTAAAGTAAGAGCAAAGTTAGTGCATAAGTAGTATCAGTAATTAATTTTGAGGTAAAATATGAGTAAGTCGTATGAAAGTACTGCGGTGCATTAAAATATTTTATATTTTCATCGGTAAATGACGAAATAATATCAATAAGTAATGTTAGAAAGTAAAAGACGCACAAAACGGTGAAATGTCCTTTTCTTAAATTCACCTTTTTTATTTTTTTTATTTTTTTTGTAACCCGCTACAATTTGCCACCATAAGTTTCTGAGCATTGTTTTGATATTATTTTCGCCATCAATTTATTTTTATTATTTTTTTTTTGGCTTTTTAACATTTTTTTTGCGACTAATTTGTTGTTCTTAAAGTCATTAGTTATTTTTTTATTGCTCACCTAGGATGAAAAGGACGATTCGGCAGGTCAAATCGGAGGAGCTGGACGAAAAATGATATATCAGGCACGAGTTACAAGAAAGAGCGAAAATGCTGCGTGCACCGCTCACCTTTTTCTGCGATGAAACAGAACAGGCTAGTAATGTACTAAAATAAGATGTCTACACTCTACCAGAGCGGACTAGAATTTTTCACTTCTCTATTTCTTAGAGGAATTAATTAATGGTTTTCGTATTTCGTTTGACGTGTGGAAAAAAATAAGAGAAGCAGGGTGAAAAATACTAGTCCCTTGTACTAGTTCATAAAAATAACATGTAAAACAGTACATAGAATCAAATAAAATAACAAAAATAAATAAATAAATATTTTAAAAAAAGCAGACAAAGTAGGGTGAAAAATGCTAGACCTTGTGCTCAGTTTTGAAATTGTTTAGTATATAATAAACAAATTCAACATATATACTTGAGGCCGTCGCGGCGCAGGGGCGTACAAGCCAGACTGAAACGCGACTGGTTCTGGGTTCGATTCCCACTCGGGTGATGATAATACATATAGGATATTGTCACTCCCCGCTCTGGTATAGTAGTAAGTAGAACCAGTAGTGTAAGTAGAGTCGGTAATTATAAGTAGAATCAGTAGTGTAAGTAGATTCAGTAGCGTAAGTAGAATCAGTAAAGTAAGAGCAAAGTTAGTGCATAAGTAGTATCAGTAATTAATTTGAGGTAAAATATGAGTAAGTCGTATGAAAGTACTGCGGTGCATTAAAATATTTTATATTTTCATCGGTAAATGACGAAATAATATCAATAGTAATGTTAGAAAGTAAAAGACGCACAAAACGGTGAAATGTCCTTTTCTTAAATTCACTTTTTATTTTTTTAATTTTTTGTAACCCGCTACAATTCGCCACCATAAGTTTCTGAGCATCGTTTTGATATTATTTTCGCAATCAATTTATTTTTACTATTTTTTTTGGCTTTTTAACATTTTTTTTGAGACTAATTTGTTGTTCTTAAAGTCATTAGTTAATTTTTTTATTGCTCACCTAGGATGAAAAGGACGATTCGGCAGGTCAAATCGGAGGAGCTGGACGAAAAATGATATATCAGGCACGAGTTACAAGAAAGAGCGAAATGCTGCGTGTACTGCTCACCTTTTTCTGCGATGAAACAGAACAGTAATGTACTAAAATAAGATGTCTACACTCTACCAGAGCAGACTAGAATTTTCACTTCTCTATTTCTTAGAGGAATTAATTAATGGTTTTCGTATTTCGTTTGACGTGTGGAAAAAAATAAGAGAAGTAGGGTGAAAAATACTAGTCCTTGTACTAGTTCATAAAAATAACATGTAAAACAGTACATAGAATCAAATAAAATAACAAAAAAAAAATATATTTTTTTTAAAAAAAGCAGACAAAGTAGGGTGAAAAATGCTAGACCTTGTGCTCAGTTTTGAAATTGTTTAGTATATAATAAACAAATTCAACATATATACTTGAGGGCCGTCGCGGCGCAGGGGCGTACAAGCCAGACTGAAACGCGACTGGTTTCTGGGTTCGATTCCCACTCGGGGTGATGATAATACATATAGGATAATGTCACTCCCCGCTCTGGTATAGTAGTAAGTAGAACCATAGTGTAAGTAGGTCGGTAATTATAGTAGAATCAGTATTGTAAGTAGATTCAGTAGCGTAAGTAGAATCAGTAAAGTAAGAGCAAAGTTAGTGCATAGTAGTATCAGTAATTAATTTTGAGGTAAAATATGAGTAAAGTCGTATGAAAGTACTGCGGTGCATTAAAATATTTTATATTTTCATCGGTAAATGACGAAATAATATCAATAAGTAATGTTAGAAAGTAAAAGACGCACAAAACGGTGAAATGTCCTTTTCTTAAATTCACTTTTTTATTTTTTAATTTTTTGTAACCCGCTACAATTCGCCACCATAAGTTCTGAGCATCGTTTTGATATTATTTTCGCAATCAATTTATTTTTATTATTTTTTTTTTTTTGGCTTTTAACATTTTTTTTGCGACTAATTTGTTGTTCTTAAAGTCATTAGTTAATTTTTTTATTGCTCACCTAGGATGAAAAGGACGATTCGGCAGGTCAAATCGGAGGAGCTGGACGAAAAATGATATATCAGGCACGAGTTACAAGAAGAGCGAAATGCTGCGTGCACCGCTCACCTTTTTCTGCGATGAAACAGAACAGCTAGTGTACTAAAATAAGATGTCTACACTCTACCAGAGCAGACTAGAATTTTCACTTCTCTATTTCTTAGAGGAATTAATTAATGGTTTTCGTATTTCGTTTGACGTGTAGAAAAAAATAAGAGAAGTAGGGTGAAAAATACTAGTCCTTGTACTAGTTCATAAAATAACATGTAAAACAGTACATAGAATCAAATAAAATAACAAAAATAATAAATAAATATTTTAAAAAAAGCAGACAAAGTAGGGTGAAAAATGCTAGACCTTGTGCTCAGTTTTGAAATTGTTTAGTATATAATAAGCAATTCAACATATATACTTGAGGCCGTCGCGGCGCAGGGGCGTACAAGCCAGACTGAAACGCGACTGGTTCTGGTTCGATTCCACTCGGGGTGATGATAATACATATAGGATATTGTCACTCCCCGCTCTGGTATAGTAGTAAGTAGAACCAGTAGTGTAAGTAGAGTCGGTAATTATAAGTAGAATCAGTATTGTAAGTAGATTCAGTAGCGTAAGTAGAATCAGTAAAGTAAGAGCAAAGTTAGTGCATAAGTAGTATCAGTAATTAATTTTGAGGTAAAATATGAGTAAAGTCGTATGAAAGTACTGCGGTGCATTAAAATATTTTATATTTTCATCGGTAAATACGAAATAATATCAATAAGTAATGTTAGAAAGTAAAAACGCACAAAACGGTGAAATGTCCTTTTCTTAAATTCACTTTTTTATTTTTTTAATTTTTTGTAACCGCTACAATTCGCCACCATAAGTTTCTGAGCATCGTTTTGATATTATTTTCGCAATCAATTTATTTTTACTATTTTTTTTTGGCTTTTTAACATTTTTTTTTGCGACTAATTTGTTGTTCTTAAAGTCATTAGTAATTTTTTTATTGCTCACCTAGGATGAAAGGACGATTCGGCAGTCAATCGGAGGAGCTGGACGAAAAATGATATATCAGGCACGAGTTACAAGAAAGAGCGAAAATGCTGCGTGCACCGCTCACCTTTTCTGCGATGAAACAGAACAGGCTAGTAATGTACTAAATAAGATGTCTACACTCTACCAGAGCAGACTAGAATTTTTCACTTCTCTATTTCTTAGAGGATTAATTAATGGTTTTCGTATTTCGTTTGACGTGTAGAAAAAAATAAGAGAAGTAGGGTGAAAAATACTAGTCCTTGTACTAGTTCATAAAATAACATGTAAAACAGTACATAGAATCAAAAATAAATACACAAATAAATAAATATTTTTTTTAAAAAAGCAGACAAAGTAGGGTGAAAAATGCTAGACCTTGTGCTCAGTTTTGAAATTGTTAGTATATAATAAACAAATTCAACATATATACTTGAGGCGTCGCGGCGCAGGGCGTACAAGCCAGACTGAAACGCGACTGGTTCTGGGTTTCGATTCCCACTCGGGTGATGATAATACATATAGGATATTGTCACTCCCCGCTCTGGTATAGTAGTAAGTAGAACCAGTAGTGTAAGTAGAGTCGGTAATTATAAGTAGAATCAGTATTGTAAGTAGATTCAGTAGCGTAAGTAGAATCAGTAAAGGAGCAAAGTTAGTGCATAAGTAGTATCAGTATTAATTTTGAGGTAAATATGAGTAAAGTCGTATGAAAGACTGCGGTGCATTAAAATATTTATATTTTCATCGGTAAATGACAAAAATATCAATAAGTAATGTTAGAAAGTAAAAGACGCACAAAACGGTGAATGTCCTTTTTTAATTCACTTTTTTATTTTTTAATTTTTGTAACCCGCTACAATTGGCCACCATAAGTTTCTGA